>OY986949.1:1642781-1645281 GCA_963920595.1 Eimeria praecox
GTCTCCTTCTGTCTCCTTCTGTCTCCTTCTATCTCCTCCTGTCTTCTTCTGTCTCTCCCTCTGTCTCCTGTCTCCGTTCTGTCTCCTGCTGTCTCTTTCTTCTGTCTCCTATCTCTCCTACTATCTCCCGCTGTCTCCTTCTGCTGTCTCCTTCTTCTACTTCTTCTTCTGTCTCCTCCCTCTGTCTCCTCCTCCTGTCTCTCTCTTTCTCTCTGTCTCCTTCTTTTGTTTCCTTCTTTATTTATATCTTTGTCTCCTTCTCTCTTTCTTCTGTCTCCTCCTGTCTCTCTCCTCCTGTCTCCTTCTACTGTCTCCTTCGCCTGTCTCCTTTTCTATTTCTTCTGTCTCCTCCTATCTCCGTCTTTTGTTTGCTTCTCTCTCTCTCTCTCTGCTCTCGACTGTCTCACTGTCCCCTCGACGTAGCCTCCCCGTGTAGCAACACCAGCAGCAGCAGCAGCAGCAGCAGCAGCGGCAGCAACAGCAGCAGCAGCAGCAGCACGACGCGCAGCAGCACCAGCAGCAACAACAAGACCCACAGCAGCAGCAGCAGCAGCACAAGCCGCAGCAGCAGCACGACCACCACCGCCATCACCACCATCATCAGCAGTACCACCACCATCACCACCCCCAGCAACAGCAGCAGCAGCAGCAACAGCAGCAGCAGCAACAGCAACAGCAACACTGTGTGTATAAGTATGTGTTTGTTTGTGTTTAGAATGCCATAGGCAGCGACATCATAATGCAGTTAGACGACGTCATAGCCTCAACAACTCCAAATATGAAAAGAGTTGAAGAGGCGATGCTACGCTCCATACGGTAAACTGTCTGTCTGTCTGTCTGTCTCCTTTAAACTGTCTGTCTGTCTCCTACTGTCTGTCTGTCTGTCTGTCTCCTACTGTCTGTCTGTCTGTCTGTCTCCTACTGTCTGTCTGTCTGTCTGTCTCCTACTGTCTGTCTGTCTGTCTGTCTCCTACTGTCTGTCTGTCTGTCTGTCTCCTTTAAACTGTCTGTCTGTCTCCTACTGTCTGTCTGTCTGTCTGTCTCCTTTCAACTGTCTGTCTGTCTCCTCCGTTCATCTGTCTGTCTCTTCGGACTGTTACTGTCTCCTGTCTGTGTTAGTATCTGCTTATCTGTCTGTCTCCTCTCAACTGTCTCTTTGACTTGTTCCTGTCTCCTCTCGACTGTCTCCTTTGGGTGTCTCCTTCGTTTCTTTAAACAGCAGCTGTCTCCTTTTAATGCCCCCTAATTATATTTATTTTATATTTATTTCTCTCTCTCTCTCTCTCTCTCTCTCTATATATATATATATATATATATATATATATATATATATATATATATATATATATATATATATATATATATATTCCTACTATATAAACCTAACACCCAAACCTAACACCAAACCACAACAAAAGAATAAAACTAAAAATAAATAAAACTAAGAAAACAAAATACAAAAAACAAAACAACAAAACAAAACAAAACAAAGCTAAATTAAATAAAACTATCCATAATTGTATAAATATGTTGTGTGTATAGATGGCTCGATCGCTGTATTCTCTCTCATCAACGTAGCTCTTCTCAAGCTTTGTTTGGTATAGTACAAGGAGGTTTAGATTTAAATTTAAGAAGAGTTGCTCTAAAATTAATTAAAAGAAGACGAATTCATGGTTATGCTGTCGGAGGACTGTCAGGAGGAGAGAAGAAAACAGACTTCTGCAGAGTTGTTGATCTTGTTAGTTTTAGATATGATGCTGCTGTTGATGCTGATGCTGTTGCTGCTGTTGCTGCTGCTGCTGCTGCTGTTGATGCTGATGCTGCAGCTGCTGCTGCTGATGATGATGCGGGTGTTGATGCTGCTGTTGATGCTGTTGCTGCTGCTGCTGTTGCTGCTGTTGATGCTGATGTTGTTGCTGCTGCTGCTGATGATGATGATGATGCTGCTGTTGATGCTGATACTGTTGCTGCTGTTGCTGCTGCTGCTGCTGCTGTTGATGCTGATGTTGTTGCTGCTGCTGCTGATGATGATGCTGCTGTTGCTGCTGCTGATGATGATGGTGTTGCTGCTGCTGGTGGTGCTGCTGCTGGTGGTGGTGCTCCTGGTGGTGTTGCTGCTGCTGCTGCTGATGATGCTGATGTTGCTGCTGCTGCTGTTGCTGATGATGATGTTGGCGCTGCTGTGGCTGTTATTGCTGCTGCTGATGCTGATGATGGTGCTGCTGCTGCTGTTGTTACCTCTCTCTCTCTCTCTCTCTCTCTCTCTCTATATATATATATATATATATATATATATATATATATATATATATATATATATATGTCTTGTGTTGCAGTGTACAGGCAGGAGAGGTCTGCCTGCATGCAAGCCCCGCTATTTGATGGGGGTTGGTTATATAGAAGATATAATAGTTAGTGTTTGTTTAGGAATAGATATGTTTGATAGTGTCTATCCAGCTCGTACAGCACGTTTTGGTGTTGCTATAACAAGAAATAATAT
>OY986949.1:1651615-1659115 GCA_963920595.1 Eimeria praecox
AAGAAGATCCAGATATAAGTAGACATATAAAAGGAGACATTAGAAATAATAAACATATGTTGTTAGTAAATAACAAACAAATCAAACATAACTAACTACTCACAGTCTTTAGGGTCTCATCCTTCTCCAACTCTCTCCTTATCATTAATTCTTTGACATGATAGACAGGATGTATGTTGCGCATACAGTCTTCTACTATTCTACGAACCTGTTCGTTATAACACGCGAAAACATATACAATAGAGAAATGCAGGGGAGACAGAGAAGAGGAGAAGAGAGAGACAGAGGAGACAGAGGAGAGAGAGAGGAGACACAGGAGAGGAGACAGAGGAGAGAGAGAGGAGACAGAGGAGAAGAGACAGAAGAGAGGAGACAGAAGAGGGGAGACAGAAAGGAGATAGAGAAGAGAGAAGAGAGGAGACAGAGAAGAGAGATGAGAGGAGACAGAGAAGAGAGATGAGAGAGAGAGAGGAGAAAGAAGAGAGTAGGGAGAGAGAAGGTAAATATGCATGCATGCATGCATGCATGCATGCATGCATGCATGCATGCATGCATGCAAGCCCCAAACACCTGCATGCATGCATGCATGCAAGCCCCAAACACCTGCATGCATGCATGCATGCATGCAGGTGTTTGGGGCTTGGTGTGTGTATGTTACCTGTTTGAGGGCTCTGAGTTTTCCCATCGCAGCAACAGTTTGTCCTTGCACTAAAATATATGATTCGGTTAGAAGCTCTAATGCTTTTAATGTACTGCCGTTAGGGCCAACCAAACGCTGTCTCCTCTTCACGAATTTCTCCTTAAGAGACAAGATATATATATATATATATATATCTATATATATATATATATATAGATATATAGATATATAGGTAGATATATATATATATAGATATATAGGTATATATATATATATATATATATATATATAGATAGATAGATAGATAGATAGATATATAGATATATGTAGATATAGATATAATATTATAATATATGCATCACATACAAGGCATGATGCAGAGAACATATAATAATATAATCCTTATAATATAATATAATATAATATAATATAATATAATATAATATAATATAATATAATATAATATAATATAATATAATATAATATAATATAATATAATATAATATAATATAATATAATATAATACAATATATATCTATATAAAAAGGGAGCAACAGCATACAAGCTGCAGCTGCCAATACACCTCAGCTACTACAACAGCAAAAGCAGCAGCAGCAACAGCAGCAGCAGCAGCAGCAGCAACAGCAGCAGCAGCAACAGCAGCAGCAGCAGCAGCAACAGCAGCAGCAGCAACAGCAGCAGCAACAGCAGCAGCAGCAACAGCAGCAGCAACAGCAGCAGCAGCAGGAGTGTGTATGAGTGTTTACCTTGTTGCGAACCATGCCTCCTATCTTGATGATATCACACATCATATCATCTAACAACACACACCAAAATAATATTATATTAATATTATTATTTTTATTTTATTTTTATTTTATTTTTAGTTTGTTCTATTTTGTTTGATTTACTTATTTTATTTTATTTTATTTCATTTCATTTCATTTCATTTTATTTTATTTTATTTTATTTTATTTTATTTTATTTTATTTTATTTTATTTTATTTTATTTTATTTTATTTTATTTATTTTATTTGTTTTAAACAAGAGAGAGAGAGAGACAAACAGGACAGAGCCTCCATAGCAGATCCACACAACTATTCTACTTGCTCCCCCACAAACATTTTTATAGGCGAACTCAAACAGCAACAACAAACAACAGCAGCAATAGCAGCAGCAGCAGCAGCAGCAGGAGCAGCAGCGGTGGCTGCGTATGCAGCAGCAATAGCAGCAGCAGCACAAACAGCAGCAGCAGCAGCAGGAGCAGCAGCGGTGGCTGCGTAAGCAACAGCAATAGCAGCAGCAGCACAAACAGCAGCAGCAGCAGCACAAGCATCATCATCTTCAGCAGCAGCAGCAGCACAAACATCATCATCATCATCAGCAGCAGCAGCAACAGCAGCAGCAGCAGCAACAGCAGCAGCAGCAAGCTGTACCTTCCAGTATTTTCTTTGCTTGTTGGAGGGGCACACATCTAGCTAGCAGTTTAATCATATCTCTAGCCTATAAACACAAACAAAAACAAAAAAACAAAAAAAGTTGGAGGTACACCCCGTGTATGCTGCGACACCATCGTTTAGAGGTGCCTATACACCCCAAATATCTAAAGACACGAAGCCCGTGTCTTTCTCTTTCTTTGTTTCGTTCTTTTGCAGTCAACAGCAATAATATTAATAATAATAATAATTATTATTATTATATAATTATAATATTATTGTAATAATATAATTATAATTCTTATAATACTATTATAGTAATACAATTATTATAATACATAATTATAATAATTATACTACTATAATTATAATAATATAATTATAATAACAAAACTATACTACTACAATTATAATAATATAGTAATAATATAATAATAATAATATAATAATAGTAATATAATAATAATAATATAATAATACAATAATAAAATTATTATAATATAATTACAATAATATAATAATAATAAAATTGTAAGAATATAATTACAATATAATATAATAATAATAATAATAATAATAATAATAATAAAATTAAAATAATAAAATTATACTAACAATAAATTAAATCCAAATCTTCTGTAATTCTCATATCAACAAAAGAAAGATATCTGCATCTATCTCTGCCACAACCAATATCGTTTAATATAATAATATATTATATATATATATATATATACATATATATATATATATATATATATATATTAATATATTAATATATTAATATATTAATATATTAATATATTAGGGTTTAGGGTTTAGGGTTAATATATAGTATAACCTTAAGAATAATATAAGGATCGTAAGTTTTATTAGTAGTACGAACAGTGATAGAGCCCTCAACAAGATTAAGCTCGGCTTTAATGAAGTGTACAGACAGCTCCTTCTTTATATCTGGCCACATATCTTTTAAATACTTTTCGCGATACCGAGGAAACAACGTAGCGAAGGAAGACTCCTCCGTCATACCGAAAGGATTGTGCTCCTACATATACAACACATACACAGCAGCAGCAGCAGCAGCAGCAGCAATAGCAGCAGCAGCAGCAGGAGCAGGGGCAGTAACAGTAAAAATAGCAGCAGCAGCAGCAGGAGGCGCAGCAGCAGCAGCAGCAGCAGAATACAACCTCCTCGGTCTTGCTGCTGCAAATTCTAAACCCTAGATATACACCTCCCAATTATACAACCTCACAAAAACCCTAAACCCTAAACCCTAGACCCTAAACCCTAAAGAAGGTAGCTGCGACAAGAACAAAACCCTCACGCTTTACAACTTCATCTCAAACCTTAAACCCTAAACCCTAATATAAGGCCTTAGGGTATAGGATTAATTAGGATCTCTTAGGGTTTCTTAGGGTTTACTAGGATGTATTAGGGTTTACTAGGGTTTACTAGGGTTTCTTAGGGTTTACTAGGGTTTACTAGGGTGTGTTAGGGTTTACTAGGGTTTACTAGGGTGTGTTAGGGTTTACTAGGGTTTACTAGGGTTTCTTAGGGTTAACTAGGGTTTACTAGGGTGTGTTAGGGTTTACTAGGGTTTACTAGGGTGTATTAGGGTTTACTAGGGTTTACTAGGGTGTATTAGGGTTTACTAGGGTTTACTAGGGTGTGTTAGGGTTTACTAGGGTTTACTAGGGTGTATTAGGGTTTACTAGGGTTTACTAGGGTTTACTAGGGTTTACTAGGGTTTCTTAGGGTTTACTAGGGTTTATTAGGGTGTATTAGGGTTTAATAGGGTGTATTAGGGTTTACTAGGGTTTATTAGGGTTTACTAGGGTGTATTAGGGTTTATTAGGGTTTACTAGGGTTTACTAGGGTTTACTAGGATGTATTAGGGTTTACTAGGGTTTATTAGGGTGTATTAAGGTTAACTAGGGTTTACTAGGGTGTATTAGGGTTAACTAGGGTTTACTAGGGTGTATTAGGGTTTACTAGGGTTTAGGGTTTAGGGTTTAGGGTTTAGGGTTTGGGGTTATTACAGGTAAGAAAGGCTCGATCTTCCAGTGTTCTATATCGTCGGTGTCCCAGGGTTTATCTTTTCTATATTTTCCTTTCTTTCCTGATGATGTGTTGTTATCATTCTTTGCTGCTTCACCCTCAGGTGTATCTGCTGCTCGCTGCTGCTGCTGCTGCTGCTGCTGTTGCTGCTGTTGCTGCTGCTGGGGGTTAGCAGCAGCAGCATCTTCATCGGCTGAGACCGAAACCGCCTTCTTCTTGCGCGGCATCTGACTGTTGTTGTTGTTGCTGTTGCTGTTTTTGTTTGTTTTTTAAATAAATAAATAATTAAATAATTAAATAATTAAATAATTAAATAATTTAATATTTTGTTTTTGTTTATTTTAAAAAAAAGAAAGAAGGAAGGACAAACTGCAGCAGCAGCAGCAGCAGCAGCAGCAGCAGCAGCAGCAGCAGCAGCAACCCTCTTCTTTTCAAAACCCTTTCCTTCTTCAGAATCCCTCTATGGCTACATAAATAAATTAAATTATTATATTAAAAAAATAAAACATCATCAATAAACAATTTAACACAACTACGAAGGCTTTAAACCCTCGGCCTGCATGCATGCATGCATGCATGCATGCATGTTTGGGGCTTTGCATGCATGCATGCATGCATGCATGCAAAGCCCCAAAACTGTAAAGCCAATTAATTATCTCCCTCGATCGATTATCCTTTTTTTTTCTTCGTGTAGATCAAATATTATATTATTAAAATTAATAAATAAATTGTTTTTATTATTTAATTTAGTTTTATATGTTAGACACATAAAAGATTGACGGCTTCCTATGCATGCACAGCCATACATACACTCGAGCCCATCCTATCCTCCCCTTCCTTAGTTTCGCCTCTGTTTCTGAACACTAGATTTGTCTATTTAGACATCAACTTCGACATTTCTGAGTTTATTTTATTTTATTAATTAAATAATTTGTTTGATTTAAACAAAATACTTTAGTTATACATGCAGACACTCCACATATATAATATTATATAATATATTGGCTTTCTTAGTTTACCTCTAAGGGCTGCATGCACTCTGTGAGATGTTTTTATTATTTGTACTTCTCCTACTCTACAGAATCGATGGGGAAGGATAAGAGAGAGTAGAGAAATAGTCTACAGGGTTTATGCATGCATGCATGAAGGGGGCCTTGGGCGTCCTTACATGTGGGGCTGCTGCCTCGCAGCAGCAGCTCCTGAGAGGCCGCTACCTCCCTGTCTCATCCCCTGCCTCTAGAGTTGTTGTGCTTAGTGTCTCTCCATAGAAGAGTCTAATCTACCATCAACTTTAAAAATTATGTTAAATAATTTTTTAATATATTAAAACGTAAGATACTTCTGCGGCATTGTTTAGATTCTTCTTGTGCCATACAATTACAGATAAGTAGATAGAAGAGAGGAGACAGAGAAGCAATTCTTCTATAAACATGTTAGGGGAGACGGATACGGGATCGTGGGATCCCCACAGATCCCACATAAAGAAAGGGAGACAGAATCGATGGGTAAGGAAGGTAGCTGTCTCCCTTGCATATTCATCTAAACATATCTAGTTTACTATTGCTGTTGAGGAGTTATTAGCTCTACTGTCTAATAAAATAAAACAATATTATCATGTTTTTATATTTGAAAATTTGAGGAGGATGGCTTGTTTATCTTTAAACTGTTTTATTTAATCTCTCGGGATACTTCTATAAGAAGATAAGTACAAAACAAATACAGGAGAAGAAATATAATAAAGATAGAGGAGACAGACGAGCAGCCTATTCAGAAATGAGTCATGTTATCATCATGGGGGGCAGACAGATAACAGTAGAGAGCCCTGCGTACACAATAACGGGATTAGTAGAGAGGCCCCATGATGTGGGGTGAGGTAGTATGCTGGGGGGTTTCCTCCTGTTCCCCACAGTTTTTCCATTTTTTATGGTAAGAGGGGGTGGACCAGTGGACCAATGGACCACAAGCAACAAGAAAAGGATGGGGTAAGAGAGGAGGGGGGGTGGGGGGGTGGGGGGAGGGGGGGCTATGTTAACAAAATATATAACTTGATCGGATTGTGTTTAGTTGTATTGGCTTCATGAACACGACAACAGTCGAGGTCTTTCTGTAGCTTGCCCGTAGACTTGTAGATTTAAAGTAATACGTTTATCTATCTTAATTTGAGAGGGATTATTAATAAAGAGTGGAGGGGTGTCTGCATGCATGTACACGGGGCTTTTCCCCTTAGATGAGCAAGAAAGTATTATAAGAGTATTTTGGGGTTTAGAGGATTCAAGGATGTATATACATACAGATACAGAATCTAGAAAAATATAACTTAACACGATGCTGTTTAGTTGTCTTGTCAGTAGTAATAGAACAAATGTCGAGGTAAGAAAAGATTGTCTCTGTATATACATATATATATATATATATATATATATATATATATATATATATATATATATATATATATATATATATAGAACAGTAGGGATTATATATCTATCAACTATAGCAGAGTTACTTCTAAAGACTGTCTTCATCAGTTTTAACAAGTCAACAAGAATAACCTATTCTTAAGCCTTTAGATATATTGGGCTCAACACTTCAAGGACATAGAGTTTGGTGGGGGGGGGGAGGGGAGGGGGGGAGGGAGGGGAGCTGTCATGTGCTGCAAGACATGTTGCTGCAGCAGCAGCAGCTGCAGCAGCTGCAGCAGCAGCTGCTGCTGTAGGCCAGCCCCACATGCATGCATTGTTGCTGCAGCCTCTAGGCTTAAGTATATTATTAAATATATTTATATATTAAATACTTAGTTAACCATTCATAGTTAACTTGAGGGTAAGTAGAAATACGAAGACAAACAACACTACAGCATGTTATCTATCATCTCATGGGCTGTTACACACAACCCCCACAGTAGCTAGCTCTGTGTGGTTCCTTATACCTAGCTGTAGCTAGCTGTAGCTAGCTGTAGCTAGCTGTAGCTAGCTGCATGCAGTGGCTTCCAGCTAGCCGTAGCTAGCTAGAAGGTAGCTGCAGCTACGTTATGATTATGAGATAATGTGGAAGCCCACAAACTTCTCTAACAATTAAAGAAAAGAAGATATATTATATATATAATATATATAATATATATATATATATATATATATTATATTATTTACTGTTTGTAGATAGACGATCTGGTGGTGTAATAATGAGGAAGGAGGGGGGGGGGGGGGGGAGAGAGAGGCTGTGTAAGGTATAAATGAGTCTGTATGAGACGTAATAAGTAGAAAACAAATGGATTAAATCAATTAAAATAAATAAAATATGTTTTAAAATCTTAAAAATACAAAGAAAGATATATAATATATATATACATATACATATATATATATA
>OY986949.1:1661615-1664115 GCA_963920595.1 Eimeria praecox
CAGCAGCAGCAGCAGCAGCAGCAGCAGCAGCAGCAGCAATGGCAGTACGAGATGCAGATGCAGATGCACTTGCACTTGCAGCAACAGCAGCAGCAGCAGCAGCAGCAGCAGCACTTGCAGCAGCACTTGCAGCAGCACTTGCAGTAAAACCAACAACAACAACAACAACAACAGCAACAGCAACAGCAACAGCAGCAGGAGCAGCAGCAGGCTCAGCAGCAGCAGCAGCAGCAGCAGCAGCAACAGCAGCAGGAGCAGGAGCCTGAAGAGTAGCTTACAAGAAGATTGTTTATATTGTGTGAAGATAGTAGATTTAGATAAAGTGCGAAAAACACGAAACAGAGGAGACGTAAATAGAATGAAGCAGGAATTAATGTTGATGCGTATATTAGATCATCCAAATATAATTAAAACATTAGAAGTATATGCAAGCAAAAATAAATTATATAGTATAATGGAGCTATGTACAGGGGGGACCCTACTCCAGCACTGTTCTGCTGCTATACCTGCTAGCAGCAAGCAGCAGCAGCAGCAGCAGCAGCAGCAGCAGCAGCAGCAGCAACAGCAGCAGCAACATACGGTCTTGCAGCATCAAGGATTCTACAGCAATAAAAAAAATATAGGTATAATATACACACAATGTTTGGTAGCGAATATATAATTTGATAGCTAGAGAGCCATACTAATCCTAACGCTAGTGCTGCTGCTGCTGCTGCTGCTGCTGCTGCTGCTGCTGCTGCTGCTGCTGGTGGTGTCTCCTGTCTCCTGTCTCCTCAGAGCCAATCCTACTCTCATCTGAGGCGGCAAAGGCACGCACAATACGCAGCATTTTCGAGGTGAGCTTCTATCTCCTATCTCTTTCTTGTGTCTTTCTCTGTCTCCTTCTACCTCTTTCTCTGTCCCCTTCTGTCTCTTTCTCTGTCTCCTTCTGTCTCTTTCTCTGTCTCCTTCTGTCTCTTTCTCTGTCTCCTTCTGTCTCTTTCTCTGTCTCCTTCTGTCTCCTTCTGTCTCTGTCTCTGTCTCTGTCTCTTTCTCTGTCTCTTTCTCTGTCTCCTTCTGTCTCTTTCTCTGTCTCCTTCTGTCTCTGTCTCTGTCTCTGTCTCTTTCTCTGTCTCCTTCTGTCTCTTTCTCTGTCTCCTTCTGTCTCTGTCTCTGTCTCTTTCTCTGTCTCCTTCTGTCTCTTTCTCTGTCTCCTTCTGTCTCTGTCTCCTGTCTCTTTCTCTGTCTCCTTCTGTCTCCTTCTGTCTCCTTCTGTCTCTGTCTCTGTCTCTTTCTCTGTCTCCTTCTGTCTCTTTCTCTGTCTCCTTCTGTCTCTGTCTCTGTCTCCTTCTGTCTCTGTCTCCTTATCTTTGTTTGTCTTTCTATTTTTATTTGTCTTTGTTTGTATATTTCTTTGATTTTGTTTGTTTGCTCTCGTTCGTCTCCATTTTAAATTTTATTTATTTTTAATTTTTGTATTTATTTTTAATTAATTTATTTATTTTTAATTAATTAATTTATTTTTAATTATTTGGTTTATTTTGATTTTATTTATTTCTAATTTTATTTATTTTTCTTCTTTTTTTCTTCTTTTTTTTTGTTATTTGTTTGTATATTAAACACTTTATGTTATCTACATTACCTTAACGTCCCTCCTCTACATATATATATATATATGCATATATACAAATAATATATATATATATATATATATATATATATAATTTGTTTTTTTATGTGTTTGTATGTAAGGCATTATGTTATCTACACGATCGTAATATCGTTCATAGAGATGTTAAGCCTGAAAATTTTGTTTGGACTTCGAAAGCCGAAGACGCGGAGTTGAAGTTGTTAGATTTTGGACTTGCAAATATTAACATCCGACGTATGGGATCGGGATCGGGATCGGGATCGGGTGTGGGGTCAAGTGTGGGGTCGGGTGTGGGGCCGGGATCGGGATCGGGATCGGGTGATCGTCGAGGTGAAGGAGATAGTTGTTCCCCTCAACATCAACAGGAGACAGATGAAGATTCATGCATGCGGTGGCTTCTGCCCCCTCCAGAGTTAATTCCTGTGTTAGAGACAAAAGCAAACAAAGAAGAAACACCTGCAAGGATAGGCAGCAGCAGCAGCAGCAGCAACAGCAGCAGCAGCAACGCCTTCTTATACACACGAGCTGGTGAGAAGACAGTTCAAAAAAAAAACAAAATAATACAGAGAGACATAAATTACAAACAAGTAGAAAGTATAAGAAACATCCAAACACAAACAGAGACAGAGATAGATAGAGACAGATAGAGACAGATAGAGACAGATAGAGACAGACAGAGACAGACAGAGAGAGACAGAGACAGACAGAGACAGACAGAGACAGACAGAGACAGATAGAGACAGAGAGAGACAGATGGAGACAGAGAGAGACAGATGGAGACAGATGGAGACAGATGGAGACAGATAGAGACAAAGACAAAGAGACTGAGACAGAAAGAGGCTCAGACAGACAGACGCTGAGACAGAGACA
>OY986949.1:1691615-1694115 GCA_963920595.1 Eimeria praecox
AAATTAAATATAAATAATAAATTTAATTTAAAACTAAAAATAATAAATGAAAAGAATAAATTATTCGAGAAATAAAACAGAAAAACAAACAAAGAGTTTGTAGCAGCAGGACGCTGTCTGCTCTTGCTGCTGCTGCTGCTGCTGCAGCAGCAGCAGCAGCAGCAAGATATATATATATATATATATATATATATATATATATATATATATATATATATATATATATATATATATATATAAATATAGTATATAAATTTAATTATTTGTTTAAATATATATTTATTATTTATTTATTTATTTATTTATTTAGTATTTATATATTTACTACACAAATGATACTACTCTAAGCTCTCTCTGCTCGTTTACGCCTCTCAAATTGCTGCTGCTGCTGCTGCAGTAGACCAGCAGCAGCAGCAGCAGCAGCAGCAGCAGCAGCAGCAGCACGGGCATGCACACACATCCTTTTTATTGTTTTAGAATATTGAACTTTACTAATTTAATTTATTTAATAAATAAAATATAATAAAATATAATATAATATAATATAATATAATACAATATAACAACAACTACTACAGCCCCAGGCTGTCTGCCTATACACCGCAGACGACGTTGCTCTGCAGCTTCACAGATTATCTTTGTTGAATACCCCTGAGGTTAAATATATTAAATAATATAATTATAATATGTTAAATAATATAATTATAATATATTAAATTATATAATTATAATACATTAAATAATATAATTATAATATATTCAATGATATATTAAATAATATAATTATATTTTATTAAATAATACAATTATAATATATTGTAATTATAATATATTAAATAATATATTATAATACATTAAATAATATAATTATAACATATTAGATAATAAAATTATAATATATTAGATAATATCATTATAATATATTAAATAATATAATACATTAAATATTATATTATAATACATCAAATAATATATATTATAGTACATTAAATAATAATATTTTCATCCAAGATATTTACAACTATATTATTTTGATGCATTACAATAATTATAAATATCCAAGATAATGAAGATAGCTATTAATAAAATAAAATACAAAAATCTAATAATAAAACAAATAATAGTCCAAATACACTTTTATTTATTTATATATTTACATATATATATATATATATATATATATATATATATATATATATATATATATATATATATATAGGCCAGCCTTAGGATGTGTAGTTAACGAAGGGAAGAGAGGAGAAGAGACAGTAGATGCTGTCTCAGCAGCAGCAGCAGCAGCAGCAGCAGCAGCAGCAGCAGCAGCAGGTAGAAGACAGCCCCAAATATATTGATAAAACAGCAGATTCTCGTTTGCATGCGCGCGAGACAAAATAAGAGAACATTGTCTCCCTTGAGGTGTATAGACCCTCCTAGCTATCCCCTTCTTGCTGCTGCTGCTGCTGCTGCTGCTGTTGCTGCTGCTGCTGCTGCTGCTGCTGCTGCTGCTGCTGCTGCTGCTGCTCGTTGTATCAAGTGGCAGCATCTTCTTCTTCTTACGACAATAAAAAATAGAGAAAGAAAAAAACAAACAAACAAAACAACGTGCTGCTGTCTGTCTCCTCTGCAGCACTTGTATATCTCAGAGACAGAAATAAATAAAGAGAAAGGAGACAGAGACAGGAGACAGAGGGAGGAGGCAGAGGAGACAGAGAGAGGAGACAGGAGACAGAGAGAGGAGACAGAGGAGACAGAGAGAGGAGACACAGGAGACAGAGAGAGGAGAAAGGAGACAGAGGAGACACAGAGAGGAGACAGGAGACAGAGAGAGGAGACAGAGGAGACAGAGAGAGGAGACAGAGAGAGGAGATAGAGAGAGGAGACAGAGAGAGGAGACAGAGAGAGAGGAGACAGGAGACAGAGAGATATTCGCCTGCTATTTCGTCTTACTTTGCTCTTCTTCAGCGGCCTCTGTCTCTCTGTCTCTGTCTCGCTGTCTCTGTCTCTGTCTCGCTGTCTCTGTCTCTGTCTCCCTGTCTCTCTCTCTCTCTCTCCATCTCTGTTTCTCTGTCTCTGTCTCTCTGTCTCTCACTCTCTCTCCCTGTCTCTTTGTCTCTCTGTCTCTCTCTGTCCCTCCCCGTCTCTGTCTCCTTCTCTCTCTCTTCTGTTTCTCTCTGTCTGTATGTCGCTGTCTCTGTCTCTATCTATCTATTCTCTCTGTCTCTGTCTCTCTTTCTTTCTCTCTCTGTCTCTGTTTATCTTTCTACCTCCCCCTCCCTCTCTCTCTCCTTCTCTCTCTCTCTCTCTCTCTCTCTATCTCTCTCTATCTTCCTCCCTCTATACCTATTTCTCTCTATCTCTATATCTATCTTTCTATCTCCATCTACCTATCTATCTCTATCTACCTATCTACCTCCCTCTATCTATATCAATCTATCTATCTCCATCTATCTATCTCTATCTATCTCCCTCTATCTATCTCTATATCTATCTATCTTTCTCT
>OY986949.1:1701615-1704115 GCA_963920595.1 Eimeria praecox
GTTTCTCTGTCTCTGTCTCTGTCTGTCTCTCTCTGTCTCTCTCTTGATTTGTCTGTTTCGTAATTGTGTTTGTTCTGTAAGATGTAAAGGAGACAACAATCCCCTCTCTTCTCTTCTCTCTTTTCTTTTTTTAATTTAATTTAATTTAATTTAATTTAATTTAATTTAATTTAGTTTAATTTTTTTCTGTTTTCTGTCTCCTCTCGATGTTGCTTAGGAGACAAACCTCAAACATTCTCCCCCCCACAGTAGCTAGCGTATACTACAGCCCCCAGCTAGCTAGCTAGCTAGCTAGCTAGCTACACTGACAGCTAGCTAGCTACGTATATAGCTAGCTAGCTAGCTAACAACACTTTCAGCTAGCTAGCTATGTGTATGGCTAGCTATCTAGCTAGCTACTAACACTGACAGCTAGCTAGATAAGTATATAGCTAGCTAGCTGAGCAGCATGCAGCTGGCTCAGTATCTGCTGCTGCTGCTGCAGCAGCACCAGTAGCAGCAGCAGCAGCAGCTGCTGCTGTTGCAGCAGCAGCAGCAACAATCCAACGTTGGCGTTGCGGTGTACATACACCTCAATGGAGACAGACAGGCTGAGTCTGCAGCATGTTCTACGAAGTAGTATTAGCGTTAAGAATAATATTAATAAATAATAATAATATTAATAAATAATAATAATATTAATAAATAATAATAATATTAATAAATAATAATAATAATAATAATATAATTATTATTATTAATAATAATAATAAATATCTATAAGACAAGAAGAGGGGACAGCACAGCAGAGATAAACAAAAAACGAAAAGAGAGACAGGGAAAGAGAGAGAGAGACTGCTGCTGCTGCTTGCTGCTGCTGCTGCTGCTGCTGCTTGCTGCTGCTGCTGCTGCTGCTGCTGCTGCTTGCTGCTGCTGCTGCTGCTGCAGCATTAGTCCTTCGACGCCACCAGTCTCCGTGTCTCCTGCAGAAGAGAAGAGAGAAACAAAACAACAAAATACTTCTTAATTATATTCTGTCTCCTTTCTGTCTCTTCTGTCTGTCTCCTTTCTGTCTCCTCTGTCTGTCTCTCCTTCTCTTCTATCTGTCTCTTCTGTCTCTGTCTCTCTTCTGTCTGTCTCTCTTTCTCTTCTATCTGTCTCTTCTGTCTCTGTCTCTCTTCTGTCTCTCTCTCTCTTTTGTGTGTCTCTACTGTCTCTCTCTTCCTTTTCTGTCTCTCTCTTCTATTTGTCTCCGCTGTCTCTCTGTCTCTCTTTTATCTATATATCTCTCTACTGTCTCTGCTGTCTCTCTCTACTGTCTCTGCTCTCTCTCTCTACTGTCTCTGCTCTCTCTCTCTACTGTCTGTCTCTCTCTACTGTCTGTCTCTCTCTACTGTCTCTGCTGTCTCTCTCTACTGTCTCTGCTGTCTCTCTCTACTGTCTCTGCTGTCTCTTTCTACTGTCTCTGCTGTCTCTCTCTACTGTCTGCCTCTCTCTACTGTCTGCCTCTCTCTACTGTCTGTCTCTCTCTACTGTCTGTCTCTCTCTACTCTCTCTGCTGTCTCTCTCTACTGTCTGTCTCTCTCTACTGTCTGTCTCTCTTTTCTGTCTCTTCTGTCTCTTTCTTGTTTGTCTGTCTCTTTTACTTTTGTTTATTTCTTCTGTCTCTCTCAAGAGACAAATACAACAAATATAAAAATATATTAAACTACATAAAGAAGAGACAGACAGAAGCAGAGACAGGAGACAGAAGAAGAGAGAAGAGACAGAAAAAGAGAGGAGACAGAGGAAGAGAGAGAAGAAGAGACAGAAAGAAGGAGACAGAAGAAAAGACAGACAGAAGAACAGACAGACAGGAGACACAGAGGGAGAGACAGACAGAAGGAGAGACAGAAGAAGACACAGACAGAAGAAGAGACAGAAGAAGAGACAGACAGAAGAAGAGACAGCAGAAGAAAGAAGAAGAGATAGGAGAAGAAACAGCAGAAGAGAGAAGAAGAGAAAGAGGAAGAGACAGAAGACGAAGAGACAGAAGAAGAAGAGACAGGAGACAGAAGAAGAGACAGGAGACAGAAGAAGAGACAGGAGACAGAAGAAGAGACAGGAGACAGAAGATATATAAAGGAGACAGAAGAAGAGAGAGAAGAGTAGACAGAAGAAGAGACAGAAGACCGAAGATATATAAAGGAGACAGAAGAAGAGACAGTAGACAGAAGAAGAGACAGTAGACAGAAGAAGAGAGAGGAGACAGAAGATATATAAAGGAGACAGAAGAAGAGACAGTAGACAGAAGAAGAGACAGAAGACAGAAGATATAGAAAGGAGACAGAAGAAGAGACAGAAGAAGAGACAGAAGAAGAGAGAGGAGACAGAAGATATAGAAAGGAGACAGAAGAAGAGACAGTAGACAGAAGAAGAGACAGAAGACAGAAGATATATAAAGGAGACAGAAGAAGAGAGAGAAGAGTAGACAGAAGAAGAGACAGTAGACAGACGAAGAGACAGTAGACAGAAGAAGAGA
>OY986949.1:1724115-1726615 GCA_963920595.1 Eimeria praecox
TCGGGGTTTACAATTAGGGTTTAGATCTAGGGTTTACAGCTAGGGTTTAGATCTAGGGTATACAGCTAGGATTTAGATCTAGGGTTTAGATTTAGGGTTTAGATCTAGAGCATACAGCTAGGGTTTATATCTAGGGTTTACTGTTCGGGTTTATATCTAGGGTTTAGTTTATATCTAGGGTTTATATCTAGGGTTTATATCTAGGGTTTATATCTATGATATACAGCTAGGGTTTAGGGCTCCCTTAGAAGGCTGTAGGCCTAGGGGTTTACACTGCAAGTAGAGGGTACACAGGTTTTGAATGATTAGGGTTTAGGGTTTAGGGTTTAGGACGAGGGTTTATGTTAATATAGGGTTTAGGGTTTAGGGTTTAGGATGAGGGTTTAGGGTTTAGAACGAGGGTTTATGTTAGTATAGGGTTTAGGGTTTAGGGTTTAGGGTTTAGGATGAGGGTTTAGGGTTTAGAACGAGGGTTTATGTTAATATAGGGTTTAGGGTTTAGGGTTTAGGGTTTAGGATGAGGGTTTAGGGTTTAGAACGAGGGTTTATGTTAATATAGGGTTTAGGGTTTAGGGTTTAGGGTTTAGGGTTTAAGACGAGGGTTTATGTTAATATTGAGGTTTTAAAGGAGATATTAATACCTAGGGTTTAGGGTTTAGGGTTTAGGGTTTCCGCTAAGGATTAGGGTTTACAGTTTACCTTAGGGTTTACAGTTTAACTTAGGGTTTAGGGTTTAGGGTTTAGGGTTTAGGGTTTAGGGTTTAGGGTTTAGGGTTTCTACCTTATAGAAAGGCTCTGCATCTTTCCTTAGGATCGTCCACACCTTCATCGCCCTTCTCAGGTGTATGTCCAGCTGCTGCTGCTGCATAGGTGTTAGCTTCTTTCGTTTTGCTGCTGCTGCTGTTGCTGCTGCTGCTGCAGTATCTGCTGCTGCTGCAGTATCTGCTGCTGCTCCTGCTGCTGCTGCTGCTGTATCTGCATCTCCTCCTCCTGCTGCTGCGGCTGCTGCTGCTGCTGCTGCTGCTGCTGCTGCTGCTGCTGGTGTTGTTGTTTTATTAAATATTGCTTCCTTCTGTTCCTGTGAAAGCAAAGAAGCAATAGCCTGCTGCTGCAGCAGGATCTGTCTAGCGAAACACTCTCTCTCTATCCACACACATTCCCCTGCTGCTGCTGCTTCTGCTGCTGCTGCTGCTGCTGCTGTTGCTGCTGCATTCGGGATTTGATCTAGATGTTTATACCGTCGTATATATTGCTGCTGCAGCTTCTTTGTTAAATGGCTGCGGTGTATGCTACGATATGAAGATAAACACCAATATATTCTGCTGCTGCTGCTGCTGCTGCTGCTGCTGCAGAGGCTGCTGCTGCTGCAGAGGCTGCTGCTGCTGCAGAGGCTGCTGCTGAGGCTGCTGGTGCTGCTGCAGAGCTTGCTGCTGCTGCTGCTGCTGTCGGTGGGAAAGGGGATACGACTCCAACAGCTCCTGCTGCTGCTGCCGTTGTATCTGCTGCTGCTGCTGCTGCTGCTGCTGCTGCTACTCCTGTTGTTACTGCTGCTGCTGCTGCAGCAGCAGCAGCAGCTGCTGCTGCTGCTCCCGGGACAGTCCGCCGCAGCAGCAGCATTTCTGATGGAGCAGCATGACGACCAGCTAGCCAGGTGCTGCTGCTGCTGCTGCTGCTGCTGTTGCTGCTGTTGCTGCTGCTGCTGCTGCGCTCTATGCGTTAGCAGACGGTGTCGCAGCTGTAGCCGCCGCAGCGGCAGCATTCTGCTGCTGCTGCTGCGGTGTACATACACCCCACAGCAGCAGCAGGATGCAACTATGAAGTGTATCTACAACCTCAATACTAGCAGCAGCAGCAGCAGCAGCAGCAGCAGCAGCTGAGACTGCACACGAAGGCGTTTGTTGCTGTGTTTGCTGCTGTCTTCTCTTTCTTATTATTAAAATATTATTATATTATTGCTGCTGCTGATCTAGCTGTTGCTGCTGCTGCCTCGAGACTAGCAGCAGCAGCCGCATGCAACAGCAGCAGCAGCAGCAGCAGCAACAGCAGCAGCAGCAGCAGCAGCAACAGCATCGGCAGCTTTCGAGGCAGCAGCAGACAAGTAAGAGATTCTTTTTGTTTTTTATGTTTTCTTTTTTATCTTAATATTTATTTATTTTTCTACGATATCCATCGGCGCTGCTGCTGCACTCAGCAGCAGCAGCAGCAGCAGCAGCAACAGCAGCAGCAGCAGCAGCAGCAACAGCAGCAGCGATCGTAGCAAGACCCTTGCAGCACCAGCAGCAAATCATTGCTATTATTTATTCTTTTATTAAATAAATTTATAGAGAGAAACACCCTAGCAGCTTCTTCGCTGCTGCTGCTGCTGCTGCTGCAACGACAGACATTGCTTCACAGCCGCAGCAGCAGCAGCAGCAGCAGCAGCGCAACCGCAGCAGCAGCAGCAGCAGCAGCAGCAGATCAAGGACAAAATAACAATGCAGTATCCATACGGAAATGTTGG
>OY986949.1:1751615-1754115 GCA_963920595.1 Eimeria praecox
GGGTTTGGGGTTTAGGGTTTAGTGGGCGATGAGACAGAGGAAGGAGGAGGAGACAGACAAACGTTGGTGCCGCACGTACTGAGGGAGTTTGAATCTTCAAGCTGTGCTGCTGCTGTGTTTAGCAGCAGCAGCAGCAGCAGCAGCAGCAGCAGCAGCAGCAGCGGCTGCTGCAGCTGTGTGTAGTAAGCTAGAGGGGGATCTTTCATTGTTTGTTTATTTATTCTTCTAATAAAATACTAAACAAACATCTAGAGAATGAGCTACAGATTTAGGGTTTAGGGTTTAGGGTTTGGGGTTTAGGGTTTAGGGTTTAGGGTTTAGGGTTTAGGGTTTAGGGTTTAGGGTTTAGGGTTTAGGGTTTAGGGTTCTGTCCTTCGTCGGGTGTACATACACCTCAGAGTATATTAAACTTTTCTGTGTTAAAATAATCAAATTTTCTGCATTTTAAAGACAAAAATATATAAGTAAATAAATAAATTAATATAAAAAACAAAAGAAGGATTCGTGGTTTTCGGGTGTATAGGCAGCTCCTCTATGAGAGCCATTGGTGTTGATGATGCATGCATGCATTAAAATAGATATATTTTTATATTTGTTTGTTTATTATTAATTAATTTATTTATTTATTTAATTTAAATAATTTATTTCTTCTTTTTTCTCGTTTATATATACCTGTTTTGCTGCTGTTGTGCTGCTGCTGCTGCTGCTGCTGCTGCTGCTGTCGCCTACAGGTTTTGTTGTTGTTCTTTGGGAGCTGCCTATACACCTGAACTGACTTGTTTTTATTTACAATTGTATTAAATAATTTATTAAATTAAAATAAAATATATTTATTTGGAGAAGACAGAGAGAAAAACAGAAGAAAGGAGACATCGGCTCATCTCTGTTTGTTTGTTTCTCTCTCTTTGTTTTATTTATTTATTTATTTATTTATTTATTTATTTATTTATTTATTTATTTATTTGTTTGTTTTATTTTGTTTATTTGTTTTTTTATTTTTGTTTGTATTTGCTTGTTTGTGTGTTTGTCCTTGATATTTCATCTGTCTCCTTCTATCTGTCTCCTTCTATCTGTCTCCTTCTATCTGTCTCCTTCTATCTGTCTCCTTCTATCTGTCTCCTTCTATCTGTCTCCTTCTATCTGTCTCCTCCTGTCTGTCTCCTTCTATCTGTCTCCTTCTATCTGTCTCCTTCTGTCTGTCTCCTTTTGTTATCTGTCTCTTCTATCTATTTCTCCTTTTGTTGTCCGTCTCCTTTTGTCTCTGTCTCCTTTTATCTGTCTCCTTTTAGCTAGCTAGGTCTAGATATACATCGACACAGCTAGCTACAGCTAGCTACAGCTAACCACAGCTAGCCACAGCTAGCCACAGCTAGCTACAGCTAGCTACAACTAACCACAGATTGGTACAGCTAGCTACAGCTAGCTACAGCTAGCTACAGGTAGCTACAGCTAGCTACAGGTAGCTACAGGTAGCTACAGGTAGCTACAGGTAGCTACAGCTAGCCACAGCTAGCCACAGCTAGCTATAGGTAGCCACGAGTAGGTACAGGTAGCTACAGATAGCTGCAGATAGCCACAGCTAGCTGCAGCTAGCTACAGCTAGCTACAGCTAGCTATGGAGGCTTCTCAGGTGTTATAAGAGGTGTTGGCTCTGCATTTAAAATAAATTTTATAGTAAATTATTTTTGTAATAAATAGAAAGAAGAGAGACAGACAGAGAAAAGGAGACAGACAGAGGAAAGGAGACAGACACCGAAAAGGAGACAGAGACAGATATACAAACAAGAAAATAAAAAGGAGACAGAGACAGAGACAGAGACAGAGGAGACAGAGAGACAGAGAGGCAGAGAGACAGAGAGACAGAAGGAGAGACAGAGACAGAAAGAGACAGAGACAGAGACACAGAAAGAAAGACAGAAGAGAGAGACAGAGAAAGAAACAGAGGAGACAGAAAGAGAGAGGGAGAGAGAAGATAAGAGAGAGACAGAGACAGAGAAGGAGACAGACAGAGAGACAGAAGAGACAGAGACAGCTGCAGCAGATCATACGATTGCTCTTAGTTTTGTTTACTAAATAAATAAATATATAATAAAATAAATTATTTTATTGTATTATATATTTATTAATTAAACATATAATAAAAATATATTTATTTTATTTTTCTTTGATTTTGAGAGACAAACAACAAACGTCGAATTTGGATTCGATGAAGAAGAAACAGAAGAAGAGAGACAGAAGAAGAGAGACAGAGGAAGAGAGACAGAAGAAGAGAGACAGAAGAAGAGAGACAGAAGAAGAGAGACAGAAGAAGAGAGACAGAAGAAGAGAGACAGAAGAAGAGAGACAGAAGAAGAGAGACAGAAGAAGAGAGACAGAAGAAGAGAGACAGAAGAAGAGAGACAGAAGAAGAGAGACAGAAGAAGAGAGACAGAAGAAGAGAGACAGAAGAAGAGAGACAGAAGAAGAGACACATTTAATTCTGTTTCAGCAGCAGCAGCAA
>OY986949.1:1794115-1801615 GCA_963920595.1 Eimeria praecox
AAGGAGACAGACACATAATCCATGGAGACAGATACGTAGATTAATGGAGACAGACAGATAAAGGAGACAGCCATATTAAAAGGAGACAGGTAGATATAAGAAAACAAATACATAAAAGGAGACAGACAGATAGAAAGAGACAGACAGACAAAAGGAGACAGACAGATAGAAAGAGACAGACAGATGGGAGACAGACAGATAGAAGGAGACAGACAGATAGGAGACAGACAGACCAAAAGAGACAGACAGATCAAAGGAGACAGACAGATCAAAGGAGACAGGCAGATAGAAGGAGACAGACAGATTAAAGGAGACAGACAGATAAAAGGAGACAGACAGATAGGAGACAGACAGATAGAAGGAGACAGACAGATAGAAGGAGACAGACAGATAAAAGGAGACAGATGAGGGGACAGATGAGAGGAGAGAAGGAGGAAAAGAAATCAAGAGGAGACAAAAGGAGACAGAAGGAGACAGAGAGAGACAAATAAACAGAGGAGACAGACGGAGACAGGAAGAGATAGGAGGAGACAGAGAGGGAGAGAGAGAGAGAGAGAGAGAGAGAGAGAGAGAGAGAGAGAGAGAAGGAGACAGACAGAGACAGGAAGAGATAGGAGGAGACAGAAGGAGACAGAGAGAGACAAATAAAGAGAAAAGGAGACAGACGGAGACAGAAGGAGACAGAGAGAGACAAATAAAGAGAGAAGGAGACAGACGGAGACAGGAAGAGATAGGAGGAGACAGAGAGGGAGAGAGAGAGAGAGAGAGAGAGAGACAAATAGATAGAAAAGGAGACAGACGGAGACAGGAAGAGACAGGAGGAGACAGAAGGAGACAGAGAGAGACAAATAAAGAGAGGAGACAGACGGAGACAGGAGGAGACAGAAGGAGACAGAGAGGGAGAGAGAGAGAGACAAATAGAGAGAAAAGGAGACAGACGGAGACAGGAAGAGATAGGAGGAGACAGAAGGAGACTGAGAGAGACAAATAAAGAGAGAAGGAGACAGAAGGAGACAGAAGGAGACAGAGAGAGAGGCAAATAGAGAGAAAAGGAGACAGACGGAGACAGGAAGAGATAGGAGGAGACAGAAGGAGACAGGAGGAGACAGAGAGAGACAAATAAACAGAAAAAGAGACAGGAGGAGACAGCAGGAGACAAAGAGAGACATGAGGAGACAGAGAAGGAGGCAACCGGAGACAGAGAGAGACAGAGAGAGACAGAGACAGAGAAAGAGATTAAGAACGACAGAGAGAGACAGAGAGAGAGAGAGAGAGAGGGAGAGAGTAAAGGAGACAGAGGAGACAGACACAACAAAGGAGGAGAAAGATTAAGACGAAGGCTCTACTAAAAACAGAAGAGAGGAGACAGACAAAGAGAGACAGGAGACAAACACAACAAAAAGAGAAGAGACAGAGAGAGAGACAGAGGAGACAGAGAAGACAAACACAACAACAAGAAGGGAGGAGACAGAGAAAGAGAGAGACAGAGGAGACAGACAGAGAGAGACAGAGCAGACAGAGGAGACAGAGAGAGAGACAGAGAGAGAGAGACAGAGGAGACAGAGAGAGACAGAGAGGAGGCAGAGGAAACATAAAACACAACAGCAGCAACAAGAGTAAACTAACAAACACGATTTGTTTAAACACCGCCATAGACTGCCTCTAGGGTTTACGGCCTAAACCCTAAACCCTAAACCCTAAACCCTAAACCCTAAACCCTAAACCCTCGAGGAGAGGAAGAACAGTAGCATTAGTATCAGTACTTTGAATCCTCAACCCCAAACCCTCAAACCCTAAACCCTAGAAACCCTAATTAAACCCTAAAACCCCTAACCAAACCCTACAAAAACTCTAGCTAAATCCTATAAACCCTAAACCCTAAACCCTAGTATCAGTCTAATACCTCCAATGTTAACCCTATAAACCCTAAACCCTAAACCCTAAACCCTAAACCCTAGTATCATTCTAATACCTCCAATGTTAACCATATAAACCCTAAACCCTAAACCCTAAGCCCTAAACCCTAAACCCTAAACCCTAACCCCTAGTATCAGTCTAGTACCTCCAATGTTAACCCTATAAACCCTAAACCCTAAACCCTAGCATCAGTCTAATACCTCCAATGTTAACCCAATAAACCCTAAACCCTAAACCCTAAACCCTAAACCCTAAACCCTAGTATCATTCTAATCCCTCCAATGTTAACCCTATAAACCCTAAACCCTAAACCCTAACCCCTAAACCCTAAACCCTAGTATCATTCTAATACCAACAATGTTAGCCCTATAAGCCCTAAACCCTAAACCCTAAACCCTATTATCATTCTAATACCTCCAATGTTAACCCTATAAACCCTAAACCCTAAACCCTAAACCCTAGTATCAGTCTAATACCTCCAATGTTAACCCTATAAACCCTAAACCCTGAACCCTAAACCCTAAACCCTTAAACCTAGCATCAGTCTAATCCTTCCAATGTTAACCCTATAAACCCTAAACCCTAACCCCTAACCCCTAACCCCTAAACCCTAGTATGATTTTAATACCTCCAATGTTTAATAATTTTCATCAAGACCAGCGAATCTACTTCTACAACACGAAGAGCAGAAGAACGCTGTGGTTGTTGTTTTGTTGTTCTTAGATTGGGGGCCCCCCTACCCCATGACCCCCAGGCTGCCTTGGAATCGCCTGACGCGGGGGCCCCCGCTCCCCCCTCTGTCTGCTGCTGCTGCTGCTGCTGCTGATCCTGCTGCTGCTGCTGCTGCTGCTGCTGTCCGCCCTCTTCTCCTATACGACCTCGCAGCAAACTGTTAACTAGTGCTGCAGCTCCCTCTGCTGTTGCTGCGCCTCGGCCTCCTCCTATACCTCCTCCTCCTGCTGCTGCTGCTGCTGGAGCTGCTGCTGCTGCTGCTGTTCCTGCTGCTGTTGCTGCTGCTGTTGCTGCTGCAGCACCCCCTGCCCCCCTTAAATGAGGCGGAACGTACTTAGTGCTCATCCTCAAGATATCTTAGCTGTCAATACACCCGAGAAAATCTAAAATTTAAAACAATTTAACCCTAACACAAAATCGAAGAATACGCTCGGAGCCCTAGCAGCAGCAGCAGCAGCAGCAACAGCAGCAGCAGCAGCAGCAGCAAAGGCAGCAATAACAAAGCACCCTTAAGCCAATAATAATTAAGGATGCTGCATATCGCAATACCCTACCAAGTCTTCCTGTTATGTGTTAGGGTTTAGGGTTTAGGGTTTAGGGTTTAGGGTTTAGGGTTTAGGGCAGCCAAGCCTAAGAGCCCCAGCAGCAGCGCCGCCAGCCCCACCCCCCACAGGTAAGGAGTAGAGTTGTTGCTGCTTCATACAGCATCAAATATCAATAAATATATTAAATTAATATATAATATAATAAATTTAAATTAGAAAACAAACACAATAAACACTACAAAACCTGAAGAGGAAAACAGTCAAGATATTTTCTCTTGTATATAAACACAGACAGAAAATTTGTATATTACGATTATTCTCATCTTTTAATATATTTAATTAAAATATAATTTTAAATTTATTTATTTAAAATATATTTAAATATACATACTATCATCCTCAGTCTTCTATATCTATATAAGCCAAACAACTCAACAGAAGAACACACTAACAAAACCCTCATACAATACACCCTACAGAAGCTGCCAGGGGCCCCCCTCTACAGCTGCTACAGGGGCCCCCCTACCCCCCCTCTACCCCCCCCCTACCCCCCCTCTACCCCCCCACCCCCCCTCCCCCCAGGGGCAAGCGTACCTGAGGGGCCCTTCTGTAGCACTCGAAGAGATCCAGCAATTGAAGTAGACAGCATACATCCAAGTAAAAAAAAAAATTATCATATTAGAAACAGGCCGTGAGCACTACCCCCCCCCACCACCCCCCCGCCCCCCCCCCCCACCTGCATCCCCTCCCCCCTTGCTCGAGTAGGGGTTGTCTTCTTCTTTCTGTTGAACGAGGAAGGCTTTGGTAGACTCGAGAGGGGGCTGCTTATGCTGTCTCTGTTACAGCTGGAGGGGAGGGGGAGGGGGAGTTCTGTGGCTCCATCGATTTTTGATGGTTTGTTGTGTGCTGCTGCTGCTGCTGCTGCTGCGTCCCGTGCTGCTGCTTTGTTTGTTGTTAGAATTCATGCATCTCAGGCTGCAAATTCGGATGCTACGTAAGCTGACAGAGGAAGGCAACCGATCGTCATTCCCTTGATATGTCAATCAGCAATAAAAACAAACAAACCAAGAATGTTACAATGAAAGGTTTCTCTGTAGAGGCTTCGAGTTCGTTTTAGGTAGAGGAGGGGCTCGAGGCTATCACAAGAGACAGTGCCTCGTGATGACAAGGAGACAGACAGAAAGCCAGAAGACCTTCTACACATGCAGCACAGCACTTGTCTCCAAATGTTTGTGGGCGATTCAACCTTACTCTATGGCGATGGATCTCGCCCTTGTCTTAGCGACTGCTGAGTGAAGAAGGCGAATTGATGTTGATAAGGAACGGCGTCGCACAAGCATTACACAGAATCTCACAGGGACTGTCTATCTCCTGGCTCTTTAAAGTAATAGTTTATTTTTCTGTGGCCTATGATCGATCATCCGTACGTTTGTATATTTAGGATCTAAGTCTCCTCAATGTGCGCCTGTCTTCAATAAGGCTGCTGCCTTCTTTCTGTGAAGGGAATTCGAAGAAGTTTTAATGACGTTCTGAGCCTCTTTAGAAAGCCAGCATCCCCCCGCCTTGGGGGGAAATCTACAATTATATCAGAGACAAACAGTGAAGGGACAAAGCCCGAGAACAGGAGGTTTTATTGTAGTGGTTTAGGTGTTGTATTCTAGTATAAACCGATTCCGTACAAAGGAGGAAGCGAGGCCTCTTTGATGAATATCTGTGAGTTTAGAGTCGCAAATACTGCACAGCAATGCGGGGGATTCCTTCAGCTTTACCCTCTACCTCTTGTGTCGAGTTGTTAAGAGAGGCCATTGTGTTGTTTGGTATTAAGCCGCCTCGTGAATGCGGTAAGAAACTCATATATATGAACTAGCAATTGTGTGTTTCAAGGATAACTGCAGATATTTTCAGGATAGATGAGCCGCTTCCTCTGCTGCTCTCACTGAAGTAGAATGGAGCTTGAAGTGAAGATATACTTACTGAGTCTGAGCCCCACAACAGTGTAAACGCTATCAGAGCCTCTGACTACTGCTAAACCCACCATGATATACACCGAGCAAGGACGTCTGCAGATTCTGGAGAAGTCCTTGCTTGAAGGCACTCCACAGCTTTAGCTGCTGGCATTCCGAACAAGTTAACACAAATTTTCCTGCTGAGGGGTACACCCTAAGCGAGTCAAAGAACGTGGCGACACGACACACACCCCACTGTTCAGGGGATCCGATCCCGCCCGCTGAAGCATGATCGTGCATTGCATGCAAAGGCACTAGGAGAATCTAAACTGCGTGTGAAGGCGATATTTTGGGGCTGAGCCTCCTCTTGCTGAGGCCTCATTATCTCAATGGCCTCGTAACCACCTTCGGCTGGTAGGAAGAATAGTGTGTCATAGTAAAACACCACTAATACAAGAGAGGACGTCAGCAGCCTGATCAGACCGCTCCCAAATTTTTCTGAGGTCTCTTTTCATATAATTTGCTTGCTTTTTTTGAGTAGATCTGTGAAGAGCAAGATGAAGTGGGAGAGTAGAGGGACAATGCTGGGGGCAGCACGACGGGGAACGGAGAAACTCTAAAACTTTTGTATGGCATAGCCAGATCTGTTTGCCCTCTATATACGGTGAGACTGTTCGGGGCTTGTTAAAGAGACAAGAAACGCTATTTCCCGACCAAGGCAACAGCAGTTGTGTTCTCTGCATGCATGCTGCTGTGCATACATTCTGTGGATTCAACCAAGCTGTAGTTTGAGTTCTCGGTCTCGGGGCTGCATGCGGTGCGGTTTCTCTCTTTCTTCCTGTCTGAAGGAAGACGCGGAGACAGCTAGGGGCTGTCTTCTTCTTCTTCACGATTGAAGGGCAGAGGTAGCTGAGCTGCACCCTGGCAGCAAAAAATTAATTTTCCAGCAACACGCAGAAGCAGAGACAGCAGTCCCCTTCAGACCCCTCCTTCAACAGAAACGGGGAGACAGGGATTTGTGGTAAGGGGACCTCTAAACGCCCTCTAGAGGAGACAGCCATTCTTAAAGTGAACGAAAGATAGAAGCGAAAGGGTAAACCCCTGAACATCGACAGACCCTAGCAACACCTTAAACCCTAGACACTATACAGACAAAGCCCCTCAACCCCAAACCCCTACACCGGCTCCTATAAGCCTCTTCTGCACGGGAAAGCCCGGACAGAACCCTGTGATAAGAGGGGGGGTCTCCGCTTTGTCTACCGCAGCTTAGTAATTACGCTACTGTCTCCTACTATAGAGGACCTTTCCTCTTTACTAACGTTAAAGAGAAAGAAAGGAGACAGCAACAAGAGCTTGAGGCGGGTGCGTCGATCGCCCCCCTCTGTCCCCTTCCTCTCCTCCTCTGCCCCTTTTCTTTGCCCGTCTTCTGTCCCCTGGTCACCTGACCCTCTGCTGCCTCTGGCCTGTCCCCTCTTGTGTCGGCCTCTCCCCCTGTGTCTGTCTCCTCCCTGTCTCCTCTACCCCCTATCTACTCTTCTACCTGCCTCCTGTCTCTCCCCTACATCTCCTCTGTTGTCTGGACGCCCTTTCCCGCTCTCCCCACTCCTTCTTTACCCTAAACCCTAAACCCTAAACCCTAAACCCTAGATCTGAATAAGTGATAGCTTTCGTGTCTCCTTCCTGTCTCCTATAGCATCTGTCCCCCCGCATCTGTACCGGGGTGTCTCTCTATACAGCAGAAGACAAACGAGGAGGAGGCCAACAAGCTAGAGGAGACAGCAGCAAAACTAAATGGTATTTCGCTACTAGTTAGTTAGTATTGTTAATCTCTCTAGGATTTCTTATCTATCTAGGGTATACACTCAAGAAGGAGACAGATAGAGACAAACACAAGACCTGCTGTACAAGACATCAAACAGAGGAGACACTTGTCTTGTCGACTTCGTGTCTCAGCGGCAAAACAAAAACACAAAACGTTCGAATCAGAGGGGGCCCCCAGGCCTCCGAAGAGATTTCCTGAGGGCTCTACTTCCTCTGGGTCTTCGGCCCTTAGGCCCCTCTACCTGCTGCTGCTGCTGCTGCTGCTGCTGTTGCTGCTGCTGCTGCTGCTGCTGCTGCTCCTGCTGCTGCTCATGATCGTTAGAGCGCTCATACAGGAGAAGGTATGCCTGCGTTCTTCTTACCTCTTCCCAAGAACTCCTCGACACGCAAACATCATTCACTACCCACCAAACATCATCATCCTTATCCGAGGGGCCCCCGGGGGCCCCCCCCCAGGGGCCCCCCTCGAGGGCCCCCTCACTCCACCCTCGCCTGTAGCACACGTAGTGCCCCCCATCCCCGCAGCGCCCTTGATGCTC
>OY986949.1:1806615-1819115 GCA_963920595.1 Eimeria praecox
TCTTTCAATAGCATGCACCTGCCTATACACCGCAGATGCAGCGTAGATGCTATGGTAGCGTACAGCAAACAGGTGCTGCGGCGGGGACACAGCGGCTTCTGTGTTTCTTTTGTTTTTGTTTGTTGTTCTATTTACATCATTGTTTGTATTCTTATTTAATTATATAATATTTATTTAATTAATTAAATACATTAACACGAACATATCGCTCACATTCAATATCCCATAGTATAACAACTCTTAGAAATCAAAACAGGCTACGTAACTAGCAGAAGAAAATTTGAGACAATCAAAAATATAATAATTAAAGTTTAAGTATTTGATAATAAACACAATACAGACCACCACAGCTCTTGAGCAAGGGTATATGAAGCTGCATGCATACAAACGCCCTCAAGTAGAACATATATATATATATATATATATATATATATATATATATATATATATATATATATATATATATATATATATATATATATATATTCAAAGGAGGGCCTCTATAATTTTATAGCTGTTAAGATAGGGGGGCTTCTTTCGTTTAAGAAAAGATATAAACCCCAGAAATATTTGATACATACACTGCAACATAAACAAGTGCAGAGAATCGAAGGAGAAGACAGCAGCTACGCTTACTGCTGCTGTTGGTGCTGCAGTTGCTGCTAGTGTTGCTGTTGCTATTATTGATGATATGTGGCTATTGCTGCTGTTGCTGTGCTGCCATTCTTATTGCTGCTGATATTGTTGCTGCCATACCTGCTGCTGCTCCCCGCCTGCTGCTGCGATATCCCCAACCTTCCAGCGTGTTACGAGAGTCCTCTATCCTAGTCGAATGCCCTCGTGAGCTGTAATTCAATGAAGCATTTGAAAAAACAGTTTACAAACAGCAACCTGGCTCCCCCTCTCCCCCCTCCTGACTTCCTTCAGGCAACGACCCAATGGTCTAGAAGTGGTGGGGGCACGGGCCCCTTTGCTACGGACTGCGTCACAGCTTGCTGCAGCTGTTGCTGCAAGGCAATCCAGCCCCAACAGCCTCGCATGCATGCAGAGCCAATCACTTGCTGCATGCATTCACACTGTAAATTGCGGTGTAGACAATCGTCAAACACTTTCTTGGCCATTCATATTCCGTCTGCTACAAAGTAGAAAACCGAGCATCAACACCACACAGGCCATGTTATTATATACAGGGCATTTGGGTGTCCTTTGTCTTTTCCCTGGATCTGAATCTACAGTTTAGTTAGAGAGTCGTAACTTATTCTTTCGGGGAACTGCTGCCCCAGGGGAACGTAATGTGAGTGCGAGGCAGTGTCTACGGAGGTCCCTCGCCCTGAGACGAGGGCCTTAGTGAGGTGTTGAAGATCTGAAATACTTAAGATACAGCTAACCTTCCTCCTGTCTTCAGGCATCCTATACACCCCTAAAACGTGGCCTCTGTTGGTAAGGAGAGGCGACAGCCTGCTGTGAACTGCAGCTTATCTGGCTGCAACTCCTGCTGCAGGGCCCCGTGCAAGAGCATGCACTAACACTGCAGGCCATAATAAAACACTTAATGAGTAGTCAGGATCCTGGTTACACCTAAGCGAAAATATGATTTCCAAATTAGGAGGGGCCTTTCTCCATCTGTCCCCTTCCGTCCCAAGCTGCATAGTCCCTCTTGAGCATCCTCGCCTAGGGATGTGTTCATTGAGGGAAAGAAGGGATGTCGGGAGAGTGTCTAGACACCCGAAAATAGAAAAAAAAGAGACAAAGGAGGGGGGGAAGGGTGAGCAATCCATGCCTATTCAACTTGCTTCTGCCACGTACCACCCGGATGTTGCTGCTGCAGCTGCAGCTCCGCTGATTGGGGCCACCGTTGTTGTGTCAACGAGCTCTGTGGGGCTCGCCGGTGTTGGATGTCGCTTTCGAATGGGGCGCTTCGAAACTTGGCTAAAAGTGTAGAGTAGACAGCAACCGCTGCGCAGCAGCAGTGCATGCATGAGGCAGGACAGCAAGAAGGAGGGACCAGCCCCTAATACAGGAAGAAGGAGAGATGATGCTTGAGGGGGCACCGAAGAAGTCGAAGGCTGTAGTGTACATAACAGCGGCAAAAAATAATAAGCTTCAGAGACCAAGTAGATAGAGACATGTGAGTGCCTCCCTTATTACCGACAGAGTTGCTGGACCATGCCCTTATTTAAGTTGTGCCGTATATCCTCTCGCTTGTAGCATCCTCAGCAGAGTCAATGTTGGCGTCTTGATGCTCTCAAGCAATTGCGTAGGGCAACTGATCCCCAGCGACACACTTGCTTTCTCGATTCCCTGAGCATTTAGAGTAATATAATCTCGCTTGCCGAGACGTCTGCTCGCTGTCACGCATGTGTCCAGGATCTCAGTCTCCTCTAGTTGGGCCTTCCAGCAATTATGCTGGCGGTAGTTTTGTAAACAGAATTCAAGGACGTTCCCCCGAACTGTTTTAGAAACAGCAGTTATGATGTGGTAACACCTCGAGGTTGAGGATAAGCCGGCAATATGAGCCCTCGTGGCAGCCCGAGAACGAACAGCGAAAGGCCCTATCCAACTTATGTCGAGTCTCTTCGGCTTCTCATTCTCCTGCGTGCTTCGGAGAGAAGTATCATCCACTAAAACCAAGTCTTCAGGATTTAAAATGAATGGAGAACGTCGCTCCTAGTAAATTTTGTGTGGCGTTCTTTTGCTTTCTGTATGCATTGCCACTCTGCTCTAAGCTGTCACGTATACGGGGCATACGAACAGCTAGCAACAAAGCAAGTAGACTTGGAGACACCCGGCCTCTAATACAAATCTAAATGAGCAAAGAGTTAAGCTCACGTGGATTTGGCCCCATCACTGCCTCGCCCGCTACGTGAGGGCCAGGAGGCCTCTGTGATGGGGTTGTTGGTTCTCATGGGCGGACCCTCTCAAAGCCATGCTTCTCCATTTCCTTAGGTCACTTCATGATCCTGCAACCTCACATTAGACTAGCTGTTTGGTTAGTAGAAGAAGTAGAGGCGCCGGTCTGTACGCTTCCCCCCAGCTTCCTGAGTGTCGAACCCACCGGCTGCCCTGTGTCCTCGTTTTTTATATAGAAGGAACTTGCATGCACAGCCCCAATATCCATGGGCTCTTTCCTCAACAGTTTATTCTTTCAAGGTACGGCCATTGAAGAGGCATTTTTCTCTTTGATGCTTAAGTACTTCATCATCTCCTCCATATTCCCACACTCTCACCCTTTACCTTCCTCGTGGCGGCCCAACAAGTTACGGAGTGTCTCTCTCTAAGGGAGAGCCCTGCTATCAATTAGTTGATTTAGAAGCTGCGAGTCCGCTGCTGGGGTCCTGTTCACCAAGGACAGATACACCTGGATGTGTAGCGTTCTATCTCTGGCTTCCTTCGTTTAACTTCTTCTATTTTCATGATAGAGTCTTTCCTTGCTAACATGGGGACAAGCTTGCACTAAAGAATAATTTTGAAAAGTTGACATGGTTTAGCATGCTCAAGAAAAATAATTCTGTCTCGAAGGTCAAGACGCTAGCTACTGTTGTCTCTCCCCTTGTAAAGAAGAAGAAGAGATTGTAGCTATAGCTCATCGGGGGCGTGAGTTAAGATGATTACAGAACTCGAAAGCAACAACGAACCCCTCCCTCCAACGTCCCCCCCTTCGAGAGGCTCGTCATATGTGGGGGCTCTCCACCACGGAGATATTTTTACTAACCTGTTTACGCTGGAGACGAGGGTTTGTCATGAGCGGCCTCAAAACTCTTACTCTGTCTACCACTGCTGTGCAGCTGAAGCAACGCTAACACAACAGATAAACAGAAACCCTTCTGCGTTTCATAGTTGAAGGCTTGGGGACTCAGACACGCGGGGTAGAGGCCTATCCCCCAAACCCTCCCTTGGCCTTGCACCAAGCAAACCGCACCCACAGAAGCCAGCTAGCTGATTAAGCAGCTAGCCACCTAGCTAACTAACCAGATAGCTAGCTAGCTAACCAACCAGCTAGCCACCTAGCTAATTAAGCAGCTAGCCACCTAGCTAACTAACCAGCTAGCCACCTAGCTAACTGAGCAGCTAAGCAGCTAGCTAACTAAGCAGCTAGCCAGCTAGCTAACTAATCAGCTAAGCAGCTAGCTAACTAAGCAGCTAGACAGCTAGCTAACTAATCAGCCAACTAGCTAGCTAACTAAGCAGCTAGCCGGCTAGCTAATTAAACAGCTAACCAGCTAGCTAGTTAGCCAGCTACCCAGTGACCTCCCTAGCTAGCTTGTTCTCGTATAGCTCCAGCTGGGGGCTAGCAATGTGCCTACTCTGGTGGGCACCCGTGCAACTAGTTAATTAGCTAGCTAGCTAGCTAGCCAGCTATCTAGTTAGCTACAGCTGCGTATCTGATCGGCTAGCTACCTAACGGAAGCCTCCTTGGAGGCTTCTGTTAGGGTTTAGGGTTTAGGGTTTAGTAGGTACGTCTCTCGCCGCGTTCTGAGATGTTGTCTGCGGCAGCTACGACCTCCGTGCAAGGCGAGGAGACACTGGCCCCCCAGTGTCTCCTTTCCCCTGTCCCCTGTCCCCTCATACACTGTCCCCCCGTACTGTCTCCTGTCTCCTGTCCCCCCACAGCTACAAGGAGACGTATGGAGACAGGGACCCCCACATTTTAGTTTATTAAATAAAAGCCTAAGATTTGTTAGTTGACAAGCACCAGAAGTCTAAAGAGACAAATAAACAAAAATGAAGACAGACAACAAAAGAAGAACGGGGCTGTCTCCTCCCCCGCCCTCCCCCCCCCCCCCTTAAACCCTAGATGCTGCTGCTACAGCCCGCATGCATGCAGCTCCTGTAAATACGTTTAAAGACAGATTATTAATATGAAGACAAGCATAAGACAGTCAGTCGCCTTCAGACAGACAAAGGCTGCTAGACATTCTCAAACCCTAAACCCTAATAAACCCTATACAACCCTAAACCCTAAACCCTAAACCCTAAACCCTTGCTCTGCAAAGGCGGCTGAAGAAGCCTTGGAAAGACAACACATGACACAATTAAACAGAGAGAGAGACAGACAGACAGAGCAACAACCGCCGTCTTTGTCTGCTGCAGCAGCAGCTGCAGCAGCAGCTGCAGCAGCAGCAGCAGCTGCAGCAGCAGCAGCAGCTGCAGCCTTCTTTGTCTCCTGCTGTTAGTGCTGCTGTAAGTTAATTGTGCTTCATTTGTCTACTTCTCTCCTCTCCTGTCTCTCCTTCTAAAGCCCCCGAATCCACCCAGCATGACGACACTGCAGCAGCAGTTGCTGCTGCTGCTGCTGCTGCTGCTGCTGTTTCTGTTGCTGCTGTTGCTGTTTCTGCACCTGCAGCAGCTGCTGTTGCAGCAGCAGCAGCAGCAGTCGTTGCTGCTGCTATCAGAGTGGAGTTAGGGCATTCCCTCCCCTTAGGAGTGAAGAGCTATCTGCTTCTGCTGTTGCTGCTGCTGCTGCTGTTGCTGCTGCTGCTGCTGCTGCTGTTGCTGCTGCTGCTGCTATACATTTGCTTAGCCCTCGACATCGGTTACAATGCCCTCATCGTTAAGTTCCATACAAAAAACTTGCGGATCAGGAGGGGCTGCTTCTGCTGCTGCTGCTGCTGCTGCTGCTTCTGCTTCTGCTGCTGCTGCTGCTGCTGCTGCTGCTGCTGAGGTGGACGTGAAGCCTATAGGAGGCACCAAAGGTCTCCTGCTGCAGCTGCCTTTGTTAAGAGGAGAGGGATCGTCTCCTCCCTCGGAAGCTACGATCCCATCGAAATCATCTGCTTCATCTGAGCTGCTGCTGCTGCTACTGCTGCTGCTGCTGCTGCTGCTGCTGCTGTTGCTGCTACGACTGCTGCTGTTTCTAATGTTGTTTTTTCTATTAGCTGCTTCCTGCTGCAGCAGCAGCAGCTGCTGCCGCTGTGTCTGCGCAGACACCTCCTGTACACTCAACAGCAGCCGCTGCACTGCCTGCTGCAGCAGCATATCTGCTAGAGCTACCATTTCAACTCTACACGGCCTCATCAGCTTCTCCTCTTTAACTATTTCTTCTTCAAGGGGACAAGTGCTCTGTCTTGAGCTGCTTGGAGTGCTGCTGCTGCTGCTGCTGCTGCTGCTGTTGCTGCTGCTGCTGCTGTTGCTGCTGCTGCTGCTGTTGTTGTTGTTGCCTCGATCTTTCTGCCGCTGTCGAAGCCGCAGGCGTTTCTGCTGCTGCTGCTGCTGTTGTTGTTGTTGCTGCTGCTGCTGCGTGTCTTGATGCTTCTTTGCTTTCAAACGCCTCCTCCTTATTCCCTCATTGTGCTGCTGACTTGTTTGGTGCTGCTGCTGCTGCTGCTGCTGCTGTTTGAGGTGTCTCCTCTGTTCTACAACGGGTTTAACTAAACCTACCAGGCCAAGTGTGGGGTGTACATGCAGGTATTTTCTCAAAAACCGATGGAAGAGAGGCATTAAACCCCTTCTTCTATCTTTTGCTCGGACTATGAATATATTCTCTTTGGAGGGGCCCCTCTGCAGCAGCAGCCGATTCATTGCTGTATAAGGTTCTGCTAGATGCTTATCAGCTGCTGTCCTGCTGCTGCTGCTGCTGCTGCTGCTGCTGCTGCTGTTGCTGCTGCTGCTGCTGCTGCTGGATGCTGCTGTGCTTGTAGATACGCTGAAACTAGAAGAGAAGCTTCGAGCAGCATCCTCATCAGATAAAATACGAGAAGAGATATACAGCTGCGGAGCAGCAGCAGCAGCAGCAGCAGCAGCAGGAGCAGCAGCAGCAGCAGAGGGCCCTGAAGCATTAATAGTATTGCCTGCTGCATCTATGCTACGTAAGTATAAGAAGGCTACAGCATCCCACCCACTGAAACCATCTGCTGCTGTCTCTTCTTCTGTTGTTAGACTGTCTCCTTCTTCTTCCTGCTGCTGCTGCTGCTGCTGTTGCTGCTGCTGCTGCTGCTGCTTAGATGCAGCACGAACTGCCCCCGCCTTCCTCTCTGCTGCAGCTGCATCAGCAGCAGCAGCAGCAGGTGCTGCTGCTGTTTCTAAACCACCCCCAGCACCCCCACCACCCCCAGCAGCACCACCACCACCAGCACCACCAGCAGCACCACCACCACCAGCAGCAGGAGCAGGAGCAGCAGCAGCAGCAAGAGCAGCAGCAGACGTATCAGCAAATGTAAGACCCCTCTTAAGGGTCTGATCGGGTGGAAGCTCGCTGCTGTCTGCTGCAGCAGATAGTCCCCAATAAACAGACATACAAAAACTACGTAGCCAACTATCATCGCGTAGTAAATGACGAACACATACTTGAAAGATACCTACACACATTTAACACACACAAATTTATATATATATATATATATATATATATATATATATATATATATATATAATGTATCCATCTCTATACCTCTATATCTCTATATCTCTATATCTCTATATCTCTATATATCTATATATCTATATCTATCTACATATATATATATATACACTAGAATATTATACACTAAAATATTATATTTTACACACAAAGACAAAGACAAAGACCTGCATGTACACTAGAAATATATCTAAAACTATTATACAAACACAGAGAAAGACCTGCATATACACTCTAAATATATCTAAAACTATTATATTATACAAAGACAAAGACACAGACATACACTAGCAATATACTACAAATATCATACACACACACACACACACACACACACATACATACACATATATCCACATGACATGTGCTGCTGCTGCTATTGCTGCTGCTGCTGCTGTTGCTGCTGCTGCTGTTGCAGCAAAACATCTTACCTGCTGTCTCCTTGGATGCAATAATTCTCGCGCCTTCCATGGTGTTGTTTTCTGCTGCTTCTGTTGGTGCTGCTGCTGCTATGCTGCTGAGGAAGCTGCTAGCAGCAATGTGCGACTCTTGCTGCTGCTGCTGCTGCTGCTGTTGCTGCTGCTGCTGCTGCTGCGGCTGCAGCACATCAAGAAAGAAGTCTGTCCCCTCTATCTTCAAGACACACAGAAATGTTAGGTGCCAGTAGCCCTTATCAGGGCTGCTGCTGCAGCGAGTCAGTGCTGCTTCGGGGCTAGTCTCCCACTGTGGGGCCCCTGCTGCTGCTCGTTTACCTGCTGCTGCTGCTGCTGCTGCTGCTGCTGCTGTTAATCTGCTGCTGCTGCTGCTGCTGCTGCTGTTTGGTCCTAAGCTGAGGCTGTTCAGCATATTCATAGATCGAAGAGATGCAATAAGTGCTTCTTCAATGATTTTGTGCTGCTCCACCTCCTGCTGCTGCTGCTGCTGCTGCTGCTGCTGCTGCTGCTGCTGCTGCTGCTGCAGTACTTCTCTTATCTTTCCTCTAGAAGAAATCCCTCTATCATCAAATATCCTTCGCGGTGTCTTAAGAGCTGTTGAAGCCAAAGAAGGTCTGCAGGTATGAGACCCTCCACCCCACACTCCCCCCAGGCGAAGGGAGGGGGCCCCCCCCAGGGCCCCCCCCCCCAGGGGCCCCCCCAAGGGGCCCCCCAAGGGGCCCCCCAAGGGGCCCCCCAAGGGGGGGGGGCCCCCAAGGGGGGGGCCCCCCCGAGGGGCCCCTGACCCTCGAGGCCGTCGCAGCACATCTAGATTTAAAGGTGTTATGCCTAAGGACCGCGGCTTCTGCTTCTGCTGCTGCTGCTGCTCCTGCTGCTGTTGCTGCTGCTGCTGCTGTTGCTGCTGCTGCTGCAGGGGAGGAGGGGGTTTATCTGGGGCTGTAGGATGCTGCAGCTGCAGCGTTAGTTGTCGGTGTTGTTCCTTCATAGACAATGGGGGTACAGCAGCAGCACCAGGGGCCCCCGAAGCAGCATCAGCATCAGCAGCAGCAGCAGCAGCAGCAGAAGCAGCAGCAGGGGCCCCCAAAGGAGCAGCAAGAGCAAACCGAGGCCCCAAGGGGCCCCTGCACGTAAGACAGCCGCGAGAGACAGCAGCAGCATGTATTCTAGTTAAATCTTTTCTTGGCGTTGCTCCTGCTGCTTCTGCTGCAGCAGCAATCTCAGCAGCACGACGAAGTAGTATTTGCTGCTGCTGCTGTTGCTGCTGCTGCTGCTGCTGCTGCTGCAGCACCTCTGCCATACGTTCATTAGCACAGCGAAAGGCCTCCTTCTGATTCCATAGAGAATCTACCTGCTGCTGCAGCTGCTCTCTCTCCTGCAGCAGCTGCTGTATAACAGCAGCACACACACTAGCACTGGCTAGATCCCCCTCCTGTCTCGTGCTGCTGCTGCTGCTGCTGTTGCTGCTGCTGCTGCTGTTGTTGCTGTTGTTGCTGCTGCTATCTGCTTCTGCTCCTGCTGCAGCAGCAGCAGCAGGACTCAGCGTAAGTGAAGCAGCAGCAGCAGCAGCAGCAGCAAGGGGGCCCCCTCGGTCTAACCTAGATTGAAGAAGAGAAGAGACAGACTGTCTCTCAAACTGCTGCCGCAGCAACTCCACTGTCCCCGGGTTAACCCCAAACTGTTCAGTTGATTTTGCTGCTGTTCTTGCTGCTGCAGTGTCTCCATCAACATCTTCTGCTGCTGCTGCTGTTGCTGTTGCTGTTGCTGCTGCTGCTGCTGCTGCTGTGGATGATGACTGCAGGGGAGAGGAGCCACAAGAAGGAGAGCTGCTGCGAGATGCTGCGCTTGTAAGGCTGCAAATAGAGGAGTTTGTGGCTGTTGAGGTTTGCTGCTGCTGCTGCTGCTGCTGCTGTTGCTGCTGCTGCTGCTGCTGCTGAAGGGCCTCCTCGGGGATACCTGCTGCTGCAGCAGCGGCCTCTGCGTATGTCATACGCTTCATGACTGTCTCCTCTTAGGTGTCTGCTGGAGGCAGTGAGGCTTAATGCTGCTGCTGCAGCAGCAGCAGCAGCAGCAAGCTGCAGCAGCAGCAGCAGCAAGCTGCAACAGCAGCAGCAGCAGGAGCAGCAAGCTGCTGCAGCAGCTTGGGGTTTGAGGATTGTTTGCTGTTAACAGCAGCTTAATAATGGCTGGAGAGCTGCTGCTGCTCCTGCTGCTGCTGCTGCTGCTGCTGTTGCTGCTGCTGTTGCTGCTGCTGCTGCTGCTGTTGCTGCTGCTGCTGCAGAGGCCGATCCAGGGGGTTGATACTAGAAGCTGCTTTGTTGCTGCTATTAAGCAACTGTTCTGAAGCAACAACACGCAGATGTGGGGCCCCGCTGCTGCTGCGGCTACTGCAGCAGCAGCAGCAGCAGCTGCTGCTGCTGCTGCTGCTGCTGCTGCTGCATGCTGATGTCGCCTGCGACTCAGAGCGACAGCAGCAGCTAGTTGCTGCTTCCTGCTGCTGCGAGGATGCTGCTGCAGCAGTATCTGTATAATATAAATTATATTTTTATTTTATTATTTATTTAAATAAAATACAACTCGTACAAATATTCAGTTAATTGGGGCCTCTCTAATAACAACAGCAGCAGCAGCAGCTGCAGCAAAAGCAGCAGCAGCAGCAGCAGCAACACCGCAGGTGCTCGCAGCAGCAGAACCTGTGCCGACAGCAGCAGCAGCAGCAGCAGCAGCAGCAGCAGCAGCAGCAGCAGCAGCAGCAGCAGCAGCAGCAGCAGCAACAGAGCCTACGTTGGGGCTGTATAGAATACAATTTATTTAATAATATTTAATATAGAATAATATATTTTATAATAATATATAATTGTTTACAAATATATACGAAGACAGCAGGCGAATCAACGCATAGAAAACCCCGCTGCTGCTGCTGCTGCTGCTGCTGCTGCTACTAATACTGCTGCTGCTGCTGCTGTTGTTGTTTATTTGTTTTTGTGAGACAACTAGAGATAAATATAAAGAAGAGAGAGAGATAGAGAGGATCTCTGTCTCTCTCCCTCTCTCTCTGTATATGTTCTTCCTCTTAATACAGCTCTCTCTGCGGTGTATGTACACCTCGCTACTAGCAACAGGCTACAAACTATTAATAAAGCAACTGACAGCTGCAGCAGAACCCTCCTCCTGTTGCTGCTGCTGCTGCTGCTGCTGTTGTTGTTGTTGCTGCCGCTGCTGCTGCTGCAGCTGTACAGGTTTCTGCCGCTGCCGCAAGACTCGCTGCTCTTGCTGCTGCTGCTGCTGCTGCTGGTGCTGCAGCTACAGTAGAACGTAATAGAGGAAGATAAACTAAACTAAACTAAATAAAATAAAATAAAATAAAATAAAATAAAATAAAATATAATATAATAATATATATTAAATATTATATTAAGAACAGACTCTCTCTCCTTATTTGTATATCCGCTGAAGATAGTACTAACATACTAAAGAAGAAACAGACAGCAATAAAATACAAACATATATTATTATTATTATTATTATTATTATTAATTAATTAATTAATTAATTAATTAATTAATTAATTAATATTATTATTATTGTTATTGTTATCAATTAATATTAATATTATTATTATTATTTATTATTTATTATTTATTATTTTTATTATTATTTATTATTATTTATCTGTCTGTCTAATTAAACATATAATAAAAAAAATGTATACTAAGGAGAAAAAGACAGCTAGCCACGGCCTCTTATCATCGCTAGCTGGCTAGCAGCAGCAGCAGCAGCAGCAGCAGCAGCAACAGCAGCAGCAGCAGCAGCAGCACATCTAACCGATGCCGCCGGGCTTTCTAACTCGCAAAGCTGCGGTGCCCCTCCCCCCTGCCTGCTGCTGCTGTTGCTGCTGCTGCTGCTGCTGTTGCTGCTGCTGCTGCTGCTGCTGGCCAGCAGCAAATATAATTATTTGGCGTCGCATACACTGCGGCGGTCTACCTGTCTGCTGCACTAAGATAAATAAATTGCTGCTGAATTTGCTGCTGCAGCAACACCTGCTGCTGCTGTTGCTGCTGCTGCTGCTGTTGCTGCTGCCGCTGCTGCTGCTGGAGGGTTTGCTGCATCAGCAGCATTCAGTTCTGCTGCTCCTGCAGCAGATCTCGCAGCAGCAGCAGCAGCAGCAGCAGCAGCAGGATGCGGTGATGCACTGGCCCCTCACATAGGCATACGCTTCTCAGATTTCTTCAACCTGGGGTTTGCTGCTGCTGCTGCTGCTGCTGTTGCTGCTGCTGCTGCTGTTGCTGCTGCTGCTGCAGTTGCTGCTGCTGCTGCAGTTGCTGCTGCTGCTGCAGTTGCTGCTGCTGCTGCTGCTGTTGGATCTATCTGCATGCAATGCTGACTAGTTGCGGTGTCTGTGCTGCTCTGCTGTCTCCGTCTTGTATGTGTTGGGGTGTATCGACGAAGCTGCAGCAGCAGCAGCAGCAGCATCAGGGGGTGCAGCATGCATACGTTCCATTGCTGCGCTGCTGCTGCTGCTGCTGTTGCTGCTGCTGCTGCTGGCTTGCATGCGAGGGGGCCCCACACTTTCTTCTCTTATGTTAGTGCTGCTGTATGCCTGTTTACTAATCGTGAAGCCACGAATGTGTCTCCTTGTTTGAACTAGTGCAGCAGAGGAGACATGTGTGGGGTCATGCTCAGCAGCAGCAGCAGCTGCTGCTGTTGCTGCT
>OY986949.1:1824115-1829115 GCA_963920595.1 Eimeria praecox
TACTTCGTTAATTATCTATCTATCCATCTATCTATCTAGCTGGCTAGCTAGCTAGCTAGCCAGCAAGCTAGCTAACCAGCTAGCTATCTATCTATCTAGCTGGCTATCTATTTATCTATCTATCTATCTAGCTAGCTATCTAGCCAGCCCGCTAGCTAGCCCGCTAGCTGGCCAGCTAGCTATCTATCTAGCTAGCTAGCTAGTTTCAATCGAGTGTTGGTTAGTCCTCTTGAGTTTAAGGAGACAAATAAATAAAAGAAAGAGACAAATAAATAAATAAAAGGAGACAAATAAATAAAATAAAAGAAAGAGACAGATAAATTAGAGAAGGAGACAGATAAATAAACAGAAAGAGACAGATAAATAAATAAAAGAAAGAGACAGATAAATTAGAGAGGGAGACAAACAAACAAAGAGACAAATAAATTAAATAAAGGAGACAAATAAATAAATAGAAAGAAAGAGACAGATAAATAAACAGAAAGAGACAGATAAATAAATAAAAGAAAGAGACAGATAAATAAATAAACAGAAAGAGACAGATAAATAAATAAACAGAAAGAGACAGATAAATAAATAAAAGAAAGAGACAGATAAATAAATAAAAGAAAGAGACAGATAAATAAATAAAAGAACGAGACAGATAAATAAATAAAAGAAAGAGACAGATAAATAAATAAAAGAAAGAGACAGATAAATAAATAAAAGAACGAGACAGATAAATAAATAAAAGAAAGAGACAGATAAATAAATAAAAGAAAGAGACAGATAAATAAAAATAAAGAGACAGAAATAAATAGAAAGACGAGGATGTTGAAACAAAGAGACAGATAATAATAAAAAGGAGACAGACAAATCAAAGAGGAGACAGAGACAGAGACAGAGACGAGAAAGATAAAGAAGAAGAGACAGAGAAGACAGCAGATATAAACAATAAAAACAAACACAGACAGAAAAACAAACAAACACAACAGCAACAACCAAGGGACAGAAGACTACACATAGCTGCTGTCTCTAGCTAGCTAACTACCTAGCTAGCTAGAGACAGTAGCTAGCTGGCTAGCTAGCTAGCTAGTTGCTTCCCCAACAATACAGGTAGCTGCTAGCTAGCTAGCTGTATGACTAGCTGTTTATATATATATATATATATATATATATATATATATATATATATAGCTATTTATGCTGCTAGAACGAATATAAGAGGGAGAATGTTAAGGAGGAGAGTAGCTGCAGAGACAGCAGCACTAAGGAGGAAGTGTCTCCTCTCTCCTACAGGTACGAAGAAATAGATATACTCATCGCCTGCTGCTGCTGCTGCTGCTGCTGTTGCTGCTGTTCTTGCTGCTGCTTCTGCTGCTGCATTTGTCTCTCCTTCTGCAGCTTCTGCTGCTTCTGCTGCTGCTGTTTCTGCTGCTGCTGCTACTGCTGCAGCTATTTCTTTATCTGCTGCTGCTGCAGCAGCAGCAGCAGCAGCAGCAGCAGTTAACTGCTGACTGCCTCCTCTCCCTCTACAAGTAAGCCGTACAAGTGGAGTAGCAGCAGCAGCAAGCAACAAACCTTTGCAGCTGCTGCTGCTGCAGGGGGGCCCATATCTCAGGTGTACAGGCAGCTGCAGCACTACATCCCCCCCTGTCTCCGGGGCCCCCCTCAGCAAATTAGGGTGTATAGGCACCTCCTGCACCACGGAGACAGGGGGCCCCAGCTTCTTTGAATAGCTTGGCTGTTCGACATCAACTAACACTTTCCTATCACCGCAGGGTACCCCTGGGGGGCCCCCTGAGGGGCCCCCTGGGGGGCCCCCTGAGGGGCCCTCTGAGGGGCCCCCTGAGGGGCCCCTAGGACAATAGGGTTTGAAGAGAGTCGTAGGGTGAAGTAGCAAAGGGAAATTAGCTGCTGCTGCTGCTGCTGTTGCTGCTGCTGCTGCTGTTGCTGCTGCTGCTGCTGCTGCTGCTTGTTTCTTCTGTTTATCGAGGGCCCCTAATTCGTATGTTTGGTCTGGATCTGCAAATAGCTGCTGCGGTAGATTATATTGTAGAGAAAGAAGACATGCATCAGAGGCATCATCATCATCTGCTGCTGCTGCTGCTGCTGCTGGTGGTGTGTCCTGCTGCTGCTGCTGCTGCTGCTGCTGCAGCTGCAGCAGAATGCGTGTCTCGAAGACGCGGTGGAAGCCTTTGCCTTGCAGCGATGTTGAAGCCTTCTTCAGGGACAGAGAAATGCTGCTGCTGCTGCTGCTGCTGTTGCTGCTGCTGCTGCTGCTGTTGCTGCTGCTGCTGCCGTAAGTGTTGGCTGGTGTGTGCAGCAGCAGCAGCAGCAACAGCAGCAGCGGGAAGGGTCTGTGTCTGGGCATTGCTGCTGTGGCAGCAAGGGCCCCTCTTAATCTTCCTAAAACTACTGCTGCTGCTGCTGCTGCTGCTGCTGCTGCAGATCCCTTGCTGCAGCAGTTTATGAAGAGACAGCAAGCAAGGGGGCCCCCGCTGCAGCAGATAGAGGCCGTAGGCTTTGCTGCTAGCTTGATGCAGCAGCAAGACACAATAAATAATATAATTAAATATAATTATAACCCTTATCAATGCACTATTTGCTGCTGCTGCTGCTGCTGTTGCTGCAGCAGCAGCAGCAGCACCGACGCTGCAGCGCGGCCCTGCTGCTGCTGCTGTTGCTGCTGCTGCTGCTGCTCATAACCTGTCTCTCGTGGGGGGCCCCCTAGGGCCTCATCTTGGGGCCCCCCTCCCTAACGTAAACCCTAATCTTCTATCGTTTATAATTATAAATAAATATATTTAATATATATTCTGCTGCAGTTAGTGTGTTCTGATGCTGTGAGGGGCCCCCCTAAACAGCAGCAGGGGCCCCTGCAGCTGCTTCATCTGCGGGCTTCTGCTGCAGCAGCAGTCCCCTCCTACCTTCTCAGAAGCAGCAGCAACAGCAGCAGCAGCAACAGACCCCTACGTAGCTGCTTCCTCTGCTGCAGCAACTGCAGCAGCAGCAGCAGCAGCAACAACAGCAAAGACTCAAACAAAGGAAGGCATACCGCAGCAGCTGTATCTACAGCAGCAGCAACTGCAGCAGCAATCATATTTGCTGCAGCAGTTCAAGACCTTCCTGCTGCTATATCACCTGCTGCTGCTGCTGCAGCAGCAGCAGCAGCAGCAGCATACCTACGCGGCCGCAGATGCGTCGCTTACGGCTGCTAGTTTGTGATGCTCCTTGCTGCACTCGAGGGGCCCCCCCTTCTAGGGGCCCCCCAGGGGCCCCCCTTTCTAGGGGCCCCCCAGGGCCCCCCCTTTCTAGGGGCCCCCCGGGGGGCCCCCAGATGATAGACAGGGGGCCCCTCTTAAGGGTACTGCGTGGGAAGGTCAGGGGGGCCCCCGAGGCTTTCAGCAAGCCTTCATATTTTACTTATGCTGCAGCTAGCAGCAGCAGCAGCAACAGCAACAGCAGCAGCAGCAGCAGCAGCAGCAGGTTGGATTTCAGCAGACTGTTCCTTCAGCGTTTCGCTTCATCAGCAGATAACACGTTTGATGCTGCTGCTGCTGCTGCTGCTCCTGCAGCAGCAGCAGGAACAGCAGCAGCAGCAGCAGCAGGAGCAGCAGGAGCAGCAGCAGCAGGCCCGTCAGCTCAGGGGGGCCCCCAGAGGCGGCGGCTGGAGGGGCCCCCCCCCGCTCCTCGTCTGCAGGTGTTGCATCGTCTGAGGCGTATAGTACAAGAGCAGCTGCGGCTGCAGCAGCAGCGGCAGCAGCAGCAGCGGCAGCCGCAGCAGCAGCAGCAACTGCAGCTAGGGGCCTCACCGCGTGAGGAGGTGTGGGGCCCCACAGATGCAGCAGACTCTGTCGGGATTTGGAGTGAAGAAGATTTTGCTGCAGAGACACAGCAGCAGCAGCAACACCAACACCAACAGCAGCAACAGCAGCAGCAGCAGCAGCAGCAGCAGCAGGTGCTGCTGCTGCAGCAAGAGCTGCAGAAGACAGCAGATGATATCGTAAGACTGAGCGGGAAGATGAAGCCTAGCGAGTTAGTAGAAGTGCTGCGGCTGTTTGCTGCTATTCGTAGGAGGGACCCCCTGCTGCTGCTAGCTGTCTCTCAGGTTTTGCTGCAGCAGCAGCCTGAGGAGCGGCTGCAGCAGCTGCTGCCGGTGCTGCAGCAGCAGCAGACTGAAGGGTTAGAGGCTTTGTCTGTCCTACAAACAATATTGCTGCTGCGATATATGCAGCAACTTGATTTCTGCTGTATCCCCCTTATCATCAGAGCCCTACAACACGTAGACACTTCGATCACTCTAGCAGCACAAACACGCATGCAACACCACTTCCTCCTGCTGCAGCAGCAGCAGCAGCAGCAGCAACAGCAGCAGCAGCAGCAGCAGCAACAGCAGCAGCAGCAGCAGCAGGAGGAGGGCATTCCCGATTGTTTTGAAGAAACAGATTATGCTGTGCTTGCGCCGTACATACCCTGGCAGCAGCCTGTTGCAGTGGGAGCAGCAGCAGCAGCAGCAGCAGCAACACCAGCAGCAGCAGCAGCACCAGCAGCAGCAACAGCAGCAACAGCAGCAGCAGCAGATTTGCAGCAGCATGAGGAACTCTCGGGTGTATATGCAGCAGGATGTACACATCGAAGCAACGCTGCTGCAGCAGAAAACCATTTGCTGCCGCACCATTCTGCTGCTGCTGCTGCTGCTGCTGCTGCTGCTGCTGCTGATTCTTTGTCTCCCTCTCTCGAGCTGCAGCCCTCAACAACAACAGCAGCAGCAGCAGCAGCAACACCAGCAGCAGCACCACCAGCAGCAGCAGCACCAGCAGCAGCACCACCACCAGCAGCAGCAGCACCAGCACCATCAGCAGCAGCAGCACCAGCACCAGCACCAGCAGCAGCAGCAGCAGCAGCAGCAGCAACAACAAATATAAAAGATATGAATTATCGAGACGCGCTGCATGCAGTCGGAGTGTCTCTGTTCAGCAGCAGTTTATCTACTTTTGCTGCTGCACTGTCTCCGCAGC
>OY986949.1:1871615-1874115 GCA_963920595.1 Eimeria praecox
AATATATAATATATAATATATAATATATAATATATAATATATAATATATGATATATAATATATAATATATAATATATAATATATAATATATAATATATAATATATAATATATAATATATAATATATAATATATAATATATAATATATAATGTATAATATATAAGTAATATGCAATATACGAAATAATAAAATAAAATAAAATATTATAAATATTATAAAATATTATTATTATTATTAAAATAATAAATAAATAAATAAATGTAAGAAAATACAAACAAAGTAAAACAAATAAAATAAATAAAATAGAGAAAATAGAGAATGAAAAAATTAAATTAAATAAAATTAAATTAAATTAAATTAAATTAAATTAAATTAAATTAAATTAAACTAAATTAAATTAAATTAATTAAATAAAATAAAATAAGGTAAAAAAGATAAAATAAAATAAAATAATAAAATATAATCAAACAAAATAAAATAAAATAAATAAATGATAATTTATACAAACATATAAACAACAAACACAGTCAGACAGGCACCAACACCAAGACCAGCAGCAGCAGCAGCTACTACAGCAGCAGCAGCAGCTACTGCAGCAGCAGCAGCAGCAGCAGCAGCAGCAGCAGCAGCAGCAGGACAGTGTGTGCTTGCCTCTACAGGTATATCACGCAGCAGCATCGCGCTGAATCCTGACAGACTTTCTTGATTACACTCGAGCTGAACACAGCAGCAGCAGCAGCAGCAGCAGCAACAGCAGCAACAGCAGCAGCAGCAGCAGCAGCAGCAACAGCAGCAGCAGCAGCAGTTTTTAAAACATGAGAGGTTGGAAGCTACCTTTGCATGTATAGAAAAAAAGTTAAATACAAATAAAATACTAATAAATATAAATAAAACAAATTTAATTTAATTTAATTTAATTTAATTTAATTTAATTAATTTAATTAATTTAATTTAATTAATTTAATTTAATTTAATTAATTTAATTAATTTAATTAAACTTACTTCTTCATGTATAAGAGCGAGTCGTAGAAACTCTACTGCCGCCTCCAAGTATAATGGCTGATACGATGTTGTCGAGGAAAATATCTCTCTTCGTCTCTGTAGTATAAACAAACATATTTATATATTATTATATTATATTATAATATATTATTATTATATTATTATTATTATATTTTAGTATTATATTATATATCATCATTATTATTATTATTATATTATATTATTATATTATCATCATGTATGTATTAATATTAAATTTATATTATTATTATCATACACAAGATATTAATATATATATATATATATATATATATATATATATATATATATATATACATATATATATATATGTATATACATATATATATGTATACACGTATAGAGATAGAAAGAGAGATAGAGATAGATATATAGGTATATAACTATATATATCTGTATATATCTATCTATCTATCTATCTATCTATATATATATATATATATATAGATAGATAGATAGATAGATAAATAGATAAATAGATATAGACATATAGATATAGATATTAGTTTTATTATGAAGTGTGTATAGAAGAAACAAAACTCGAGCAACAACAACAGCAGCAACAGCAGCAGCAGCAGCAACAGCAGCAGCAGCAGCAGCAGCAGGAGGAGGAAGAAGCTCTTACTCTGTTGTTTCTTGAAGCTCCATGAGGTTGTGGTTGTGCTGCTGCTGCTGCTGTTGTTGCTGCTGCTGTTGCTGCTGCTGGTGTTGCTGCTGCTGTTCGTGTTATGTTATGTCTTCTTTGACTTACGTTTGTGTGTCTATTTGTTATATTTCTTCTACTTTCTCTGCTTCTACTATTATTTAAAGAAGATATATTTGAGTTATTAAGCTCAGGCCACTCAGCATCATAGCTGTTGCTGCTGCTGCTGTTGCTGCTGCTGCTGTTGTTGTTGTTGCTGTTGCTGCTGCTGCCGTTGCTGCCTGCTGCAGCAGCAGGAAAGCCACGCGGAGCTGCTGCTGCTGCTGCTGCAGCAGGAGGACGGCCCCACACATTACGTGATGGTCCTGATAAACAAACAACAGCATATATTCATTTATAAATATATAAATATATAAATATATAAATATATAAATATATAAATATATAAATATATAAATATATAAATATATAAATATATAAATATATAAATATATAAATATATAAATATATAAATATATAAATATATAAACATGTAAATATGCAAATATACAGGCATGTATATAAATATTTAAATATGTAAATATAGAAATAAATATCTAAATATGTATATATATATATATATATATATGTATACATACATATATATACATACATATACAAACATGTAAATATACATATATATATATATATATATATATATATATATATATATATATATATATATATATATATATATATATATATATATATATATATTTATATAAACAAATATAAACATATAAATATAAACATATAAACATGCCTATACATATATAT
>OY986949.1:1881615-1891615 GCA_963920595.1 Eimeria praecox
TGCTGCAGCAGCTGCTGATGCTGTGCGTGCTGCTGCTGCAGCAGATGTTGTTGATGTCTCGTCTCTTCTTCCTGCTGTCTAGAAGCAGCAGCAGCAGCAGCTGCTGCTGCTGCTGCTGCTGCACTTAACTGATAACTGTCTCTCGTATACGCTGCTGCTGCTGCTGCTGCTGCTGCTGCTGCAGGGGTTGGCTGCGCGCTGTGTGTCTCCTGCATTTGTTGTTTGTAAGGTTCATCTGCTTCATTAGGTTGTTGCTGTGAGCAGGTCTGTTGTCTCTGTTGCTGCTGCTGCTGCTGTTGCTGCTGCTGCTGCTGCTGCTGCTGTTTCTTAGGGCCCTCAGGCCGCCAACCCTCCTTCGATCCGCGCTGCTGTCTCCCGGGGGGCCCCTCACCTCCTGCTGCTGCTCTGCCCCCCCTGCGGGGCCCCTGACCTCCGTCTCCTGCGTATGGCATTAGCTGGCAGCAGACGCACACAAACAGCACACAAACCCTCCTCCTGCTGCTGCTGCTGCTGCTGTTGTTGCTGCTGCTGCTGCTGTTGCTGCTGCTGCTGCTGCTGCTCTCGTTGTTGAGAGACGTGCGTGCTTCTGTCTTTACCTGCAATATCACATCTGTATATTCTCTACCGCTATCTACTGCAGCAGCAGCCCTCGCCAGCAGCAACAACCTCACTAGGACTGCAGCAGCAGCAGCAGCAGCATCAGCAGCAGGAGCAGCAGCAGCAGCAGCAGCAGCAGAAGCAGAAGCAGCAGGGGTGTCAGATGTACGTACACCTGGGGGCTGACGATATAACTAGAACTGCAGCAACTTCTGCAGCGGTATTTAATATGTTTTTGTGTGTTGCTGCTGCAAGTGCTGCAGCAGCAGCAGCGGCAGCAACAGCAACAGCCACCACCGTTATGAAGGGGGGGCCTCAGATAGCAGATAAGGTAGAAGCGGGCTTCTAGCTGCTATAGCTGCTGCAGCAACTGTCTCCTATTGACGTTGTCTCTGTCTTGATGTCTCTCACAAACTGTCTCCTTTTATGGGGGCCCCTTGCATGCATTGCAGCAGCTTGGGGGCCCCGCCGCGAGCACCTGCTGCTGCTGCTGCTGCTGCTGCTGCTGCTGCTGCTGCTGCTGCGCTGCTACTCCGGCCCCGCAGCAGCAAACTTTGGGGCTGGCATGGCTTCTAGAGTATAAATTTGTTGGTTATTATAATAAATTAATTATATTTTTATTATTATTTTAATATTATTTGATATTTAATATTGAAGGATAGCACTAAAACTAGCAGCAGCACCACCACCGTCATTGCTACCTGCCTAGGTTGGCTGCTGTCTCCTCTAGCTGCTGCTGCTGCTGCTGCTGCTGCTGCTGCTGCGACGTATATCAACAAATATGCTGCATGCAGCCCCCCTCCACCTTCTTATAGGGGCGAAATCCTATATCCATAGAAAGGGGCTGCTGCTGCACGTAAGCTCGTGCAGCGAGGGTTACTACATTTCTAACGGGCAGCTACGTTAGACCCTTAGCCCCCCTCTTTAGATAGATAAACCTGTCTCTTTATATATACAGAGACATATAGCTAGCTAGCTAGCTAGCTAGCTAGCTAGCTGCTGCTGCTGTTGCATGCATAAGAAAACAATCTGCTTCGTGCTGCAATTAGAATAAAGATAATAGCAATTTAAAAGCTATAATTAATATATTTTATAGAGTGTTGATCTTAGAGACATATCCCCCAAAAAAAAAAAATATTGTTGATAGATATTCACACGAATAGTTGATAGACTCTCCTTTATCCTCCTCATGTTTGATGCTCAGCGATACAATGGGACAGGGGGTTGAGGGACGAAGAGGAGACACCTTGTTGGCTGCAGCCCTTCAGCACTGCAGCACTCCTTGCTGCAGCTGTTGCAGCTGCAGCAACTGCTGCAGCTGCTGCACACCCTCACTGAGGGAAGGTAGTGTCTCCTTAACAGCATGCATGCTAATAACAAATCGTTCGACACTTACTTGGTTGGTCTGAAGCAGTCAACCTTCAACCTGAACGAGGGTAGAAACGCAAGCACGAACTTGTTAGAGATGATACTGCATGCAGTCGTCTCCTTAGTTTTTCCAGGAAGAGACACACGCCCTCGTATGTCTCTCGCCCCCCGACAAGGGAGACCTGCATCGGGGGGAAGGGAGGAAGGCACATGAGGGGCCAGGCCAGATTTACAAACGCAGAAAGTACAAGGAGAGAAAGGCGTGTTGTATATTTATATCTTCAGAGGCTGAGTATACAGGATCCTGCTGCTGCAGGGTGGGGGTCGTGCGGCAGGCAGGCCGAATGGCTCTGTCCACTGGTCATCAAGGCCCTCTTTGTCTTGCAGCCGCTCTGAATTGGGCCTTCTAATCTGGGCGTCCTAGTCTTACATATATATATATATATATATATATATATATATATATATATATATATATATATATATATATATATATATATATATATATATATATATATGAGGAGCAGGGGCACATGCGCTGCTACAAAGCACAACTAAAGTGGGGGCAGGCAAAACCGAAAATACGAAGATTGAAAATGTTGTTCTCGGCGCTGCAAAGCTAGCCATAGTCAAAGGGAAGGGCATAGGCAACAGCAGGAAAAGAATACAAGCTGTAAAGAACGCAGACGTAAGGATAGGGGCTTCACTTTAGAAATGAGAAGAGCACCTATCTACAAAAGCAAGCCAATCTCCTAATTGGGGGCTTGGCTGTTAATGAACACCCTTGCAGTCACCACCAGGGAGGAGGCATAAGTATTTCTGACGAAGTGCTTCGGAAAAACTATCCTCAGAGCCCCACATCACTGTCTCTTGATCATTCAACCCTGTATTCACTTTTTTATAACATCTCCGTGCCGTTGTACTTCTGCGCAGCAACTCAGTCTCCTGCAATTGCAGGTCTATCGTCGGATCGAATAACAAGGTGAGGTGGAGGCCAGGGGCACAGGAGGAGACAGGGGCAAGGAAGGCACTCACTCCTCACAAGGGAGGAAATGAAGCCGATCTGATGGGCTCTATTAAGTGTATAGGTGTAGGTGCCGGATTAGAGTGGTGTCAGTGGGTTTAGTTTGAACGGGTTTCTGTGGGTGGCTCTTGGTGGTCAAGTTATTGTCGTACTCAGGCCGGATCATGACAGCATGCACAGCAAACATTTGACGCCCCTCAGGAAAGATGCTTTTCGATAAGAATTGCAGCTTCCAGAGACTGCCGCTGGTGTATGTGAAGACTGAGGGAGACATACTTGCTTTCCCCGTATACAACAACTTAGATGTTGATCCAACCTCTGGTTAGTGATAAACCCACTATGAAATCCATTGAGATATCCGTCTACATCCGTTTGGAAATCGAAAGAGTCTGCGAGAGCATCTGTTTGAGGGCACTCCGTGGCTTTTGTTGCTGACGTTTAATGGGGGTGTGATGACATACTCCTCAGCTGAGGGACATACCCTAGCTCAAACAAATACCTGACTATCCTATTCACTGCTGTGATGGCTCTTCCACAGCCAGCTGATGCATGCTCGTACAGACTGAGCACTATGTCTCTACAGAATGGAGGGGGGAGTTGCTCAGTTTAGTTTATCCTCCGTCTGGTTACACAGGAATTCACCGTCTTTGTGCTTAACTATCGGTGGTTGTTGGGCTTAGCAACCGCAGCCTCACGATCATATCAGAAGTACGAATACCGCAATTTAGGAAGAGGACAGGGACTATCGCAGATGGGGTCAGTTGCAGGACAAAGTGCTTGCCTGGCCAGGCTTCGGGAGAGTACGTTAGCGGTTATGTTAGTGATACCCTTGGTGTTTTTGATTGCAAGGTTGTACTGTATGAACGGGCAGTGCCTCTGAACACACCCCTTTCAGCATCGATCTCTTGAAAGCTCTTTCTTCAGATGTGTTATTGTTATGCGTTTGATTTGTAGTTTGTACTGTGAAATTGTTGCCAGAGAAGTGGTGCTCAACCTTCTCTACTCCCCATCAGGTCACGCGGTGCCCCTCATCGCTTAGCAGATACTTCTGCTCTCCTTTCGTCGACAGGCGAGAGTAGCAAGCGGCCATAAGGCGTTTCCCTAAGCCACTGGCGTGTTGTAAGAGCACCACCCCTAGCGTTTGTGTCTCTAAACGCAATAGTTAGAAAAGGGTGTTGCCGGAATCAGGGAGCGCGAATGCCAGAGAGGGCGTCCGGTCTCTGGCGAGGCGTCTGGTTGCTTCTTTCTTCCTTTCTGTCTTTCTTTCTTCCTTTCTTTCTCTCTCTCTCTCTCTCTCTCTCTCTCTCTCTCTCTCCGCCAAGATAAGCTGTTTCCCTTCATAAATAGGGCATTTCGAGGGTAGGCGATATTGAACTGAATCTAGTCGTGAAACTGGGTCAGCAGGATATGACAGAAGGAAGCTTCTGTACCTTCGTGTAGGCGTACAGGGATGGGGGCTATCTCCGAAGGTACTTTACTTTCGTCGGATCTGTCTCGACACCTATCAGAGTAACACCGACAAACCATCTGTTTCTTTATTAAAACACAATTTCTCATTTAGCAGCTACAGAGCACGCCGCAGTTGCTACGGATATCCCTGGGAATTCCTGCTGACACACAAGCTCGTCAGCTCGGCAGCTACGTTCACGAGGCGGAGGGGCATCCAGGTGTAATCTAGCTTGCGAATGCGGCGATGAAAGGCATGTTAGTGTCTCTTATCAGGATGTATTAGAATCTTTAACAGCGTGGCAGCAAAGTCAAATAGTGTATGTACTCCTTCATCCTGCAAGATGCCAAACAATTCGTCCAGTCGGGGCACCCGAAACTTTTGTCTCTCTGTGCCTTTGTTGTGACACTTGAAGCCATCATCAGTGTTTCCCCTCCATCAGGATTCTGCTGCGGCTACATTTTGTTTTTCTCTTGCAATCCTTCCGCTTGCCCCACCATATCCCCTTTAAAATACAAGCGTTTTCTGTGCTTCAGAATAAAACTCGGGGCCGCGCCCAGAGTGAGTGAGTTCGTACCGGTGAGTTGGGAGTCCAGAGGGCGGCCTGTCCTCTGGAAACTTGCTACACTATATATATATATATATATATATATATATATATATATATATATATATATATATATAATATGCATATTAGTTTATTTATATTTGTGTATTTATATATTTAGGACACCTGCGAAATGTTCCCTCAACTGTTCCCACATCTACTTCTCCACGAGTGGTAACAGGATTGAATCCGTTAAAATCGCTGTCTTCCCGAGGCCACCTGAATGCATGCACTTTTTCCGGTCTCTTTCTGTAGCATTTCTGTACTGTGTTAGAGCCTCCTCGGATCTTGTGTTCTTGGGGTGTTTGTTCTATCCCCCTAAACTTAGAAGGTTCAAATGTTCTTTAAAACGCTGAGAGGCGTAATCTCTCATTGCCTCCCTGTACATAACCTCAATAGTATCCCCTGGAGGCGCCACGTGTTTCCTGCACTAAGTCGCCCATGATATATACCTGCGATCATGTTGTAAGCTTATCCAGCTTAATAAATATATCTACTGGGAGTTTGAGGCATGCGTGGGCGGAGCAGTTTGTAGAAACGCCCATGATCTATCGCTGACTCAGCTGTGGCTATTACAACCCTGGGCCTGCTTGCATGTACCTACCTGCGTAAATCTCTGTGCATGCATGCGATGCTGCATGCAAGTTTCAGTTGTCAGGTGCACTGTCACGTGCATAGACTAACTCATTTATTTATACCTACATTCTCTCCGACGCTAATCATCTTTCCCCCATATAATACTGTGTTTACTGGTCCCCCCCTCAACCTCTCACAAACTTTGAGGTCGTGTGAATGTGAGGTATTATCGTATATTCCTGTTTCTTTTGAGATGATAGAAAATAATAATAAGGAGGCCCTTATCCTTGCATGGTCGTTCATTATGAGCAGAGGCTCTTCGAGTTGCTAGCGTGCTATGTAGCCAACAGAACAGGCAGCAACAGAATCAGGATAAGCAGACTAATATCATTCTCTGTCTCCTTTGTGCTGTGTGGGGGAAGACTGGGGACGAAGGGGGAAGACAGATGTTCTTTGAGGAGCCTTACATAAGGCACTTTGTCTTGTATGATGAAGCTACGACAGCCCTCAGAATACGACAGCCCTCAGATAAGATGGAGGCCTCTCGTTGCATGCGTACACCGCATAAACTTAGGTGAAGGGACAGGTGCATGCATGCACTTGCATGCACTCAGGTGTACGTACACCGTACACCGCAGGCATTTTGCTTGTTTTTAACACACACATACAAACACTTCACGCTTAAATAAAAACTGATGGAAGCCAAACAACCTCAGTCTAATCACATCTCAACACCTCCCCCCCTAAACAAATACTTTTATTATAAATGTACATACACCTGAGCTAAACAAAACCCTTACAACACCTCTCACTGTCTCACTGTCTGCGATAATTCTACCTGAGTCCTTCAGGTGTACAGGCACCTCAAGCGTATCACCCCTTACTTTACGTCTGCAGCTGCAGCGCCTCCAGCTTACAAAGTATTTTAGATTTGAGAAGAAACAAATAAAAAAATAACAAGAACAGGCACTAGAAGGGGGCCCCCCCCCTTATTAGGGGGGCCCCCCCCCTTATTAGGGGGGCCCCCCCCTTTATAAGGGGGAGGGGGGCCCCTTGTAAGGGGGGCCCCCCCCTTCCTCTAGGGCCCCTCGCATGCAGGGGTAGCAGCGAGGGGTGTATTGTGTATGTGTGTATATATGTGTATATCTATGTGTTTGTGTGTTTGTATTTATGTATGTTTTTATAAATAAATTAATTATTTTAGTTAATTCTTTATGTTTATTTCTATGATAATGATCTGTACATACACCTCAGCTTAAGGAGCATACTCCCCTCTCTGCTATACACCCTGCTTGAAGCTGGGGTGTATAGGCACCTTGTATATATTTTTATTATCTGCTGTTCTTCTTAGACAGAACAACAAGAAAGTAGAGAGGCTTCATCTACTCTGAGCTGTCTGTACACCTGAGGCCCCTCAATACGATCTGTCCGCCTCCGGTTCTGTCTGCATCGCCTACTTCTCTTGCTGCTGCCTCTCTCTCTCTCTCTCCCTCTCTCTCTCTCTCTCTCTCTCCCTCTCTGCTGCTGCTGCTGCTGCTGCTGCTCCAGCCCTCAAGACTGACTGCATGCATCTCCTTACCAGGGGCCCCCCTTGGCTGGGGGGGCCCCCCAGAGAGAAGGGGGGGGCCCTCGTAAGGCGCACTGAGGGGCCCCTGAAGAGAAGGAGATATCATGTAGAAGAGCAGCAGCAGCAGCAGCAACAGCAGCAACAGCAGCAGCAACAGCAGCAGCAACAGCAGCAGCAACAGCAGCAGCTGCGTCAGACCCAACAGCGTCAGAGCCAGCAGCAGCAGCAGCAGCGCCACCAACAGCAGAGTCAGAAGCAGCAGCAGCAACAGCAACAACAACAACAACAACAGCAGCAGCAGCAGCAGCAGCAGCAGCGGCCGCGGTTGCTGCTGCGGAAGGAGGGTTTGCTGCAGCCCCCTCAGACACAGCCAAACACTCAGAGGGTTACTCGCTACAGTCTGAGGGCCCACAGCAGCAGCACAGGCGATGCAGCAGACACGAAGGGCAGGTCTCCTCCTCCTGCTGCTGCTGCTGCTGCTGTTGCTGCTGCTGCTGCTGTTTCTCGAACCGTGCAGCGTCGAAGAAGCACAAGTAGTGAGTGCGGCAGCAGCAGCAGCAGCAGCAGCAGCAGCAGCAGCTGGAGCAGCAGCAGCCGAAACGTAAGCTGCAGCAGCAGAAGCAGCAGCCACAGTCCAACGGACAGCAGCAACAGCAGCAGCAGCAGCAGCAGCAGCACTAGCAGCAGAAATAGCAGCAGGCGGCCATCAGCTCTACAAACGAACAGCAGCAGCAGCAGCAACAACAACAACAACAACAGCAGCAGCAGCAGCAGCAGCACCAGCTCAAGCCGTCGTAGAAACAGCGGCAGCAGCAGCAACAACAGCAGCAACGGCAACAGCAGCAACAACAGCAGCAACAGCAGCAGCAGCCGCAGCGCTTCTCCTACCTGTCCTCTGTGTAGGGGTTCTTCTATCTTTCGTCACGGCCCTCGCTTAGAGAGGAGGGAGGGTCTGCTGCAGCAGCACGGCTTAGGTGCTGTAGGTGCGAGTAGCAGCATTGCTGCTGCATCTGCTGCTGCTGCTGCTGCTGCTGCTAGCAGTACTGCTGCTGCTGCTACTGATGGCCGGGGCCAAAGGCAGCTCCATAGGCAGCAACAGCAGCAGCAGCAACAACAACACCGCCCATCCAACAGCAGCAGCAACAGCAGCAACAGCAGCAGCAGCAGCAGTCAGCAGCAGCAGCAGCAGCAGCAGCGAGGAGCGGAGCAGCGGCGGGAGATCGAAGCCCTCAGACGCTGTCTCCTGAGTGGCTTCATGAAGAAGGAGAGACAACGTTATATCTGTCCCTTCTGCTGTTGGCGAGACGATGCTGCTGCTGCTGCTGCTGCTGCTGCTGCTGAGAGCAGCAGCAGCAGCAGCTATTGCTTCGTCCCCCGCAGGGGGATGGAGGCAGAAGCCTCGAAGGTGCAGCAGCAGCTGCAGCAGCAGCTGCAGCAGCAGCATTTAATTGATGTTGAGAGCTTAGCTGATGCGCTGCAGCAGGAATTTTTTGTGAAGAAGGAGCCTTCCCCACACCCCAACAGCAGCAGCAGCAGCAGCAGCAACAGCAGCAGCAGCAGCAGCAGCAGCAGCGGCTCTGAGGCCTTGCCTGTTGTTTGTGAGGGGTTCGACTGCCGCTCCCTTAGTAAGGAAGCAAGATGTGTTGTTGCCGAGTTAGTGAGAGACGGGTGTTTTATATCTACAGCCCTCCAGGCTGCTGCTGCAGTGCAGCAGCAGCAGCAGCAACAGCAGCAGCAGCAGCAGCAGGAGCAGCAGCAACACGGACAGCAGCAGCAGCAGCAGCAGCAGCAGCAGCAGCGGGTGCGACAGCGACAGCAGCAGCAGGGGAGGCCACATGAAGGTAAGGAAGAGGCACATACAGGAGACAGACACAGTGTCTTTGCTGCTGCTTGTGCTGCAGCAGCAGCAGATTTGGAAGCTGAAGCCGTAAACCAACAGCTATTAGATTTGGGGGCCCTTCGTGCTCGTGAGGAGGCAGACAGCAGAAGAGACAGAGAGACACAGCAGCAGCAGCAGCAGCTAGCTAGCAACGCGCAGCCATTATGGGAGAAGCACGGCTGCCTCTGCTCCTTCTTAGAGGCTGCTAACCCTGCTGTCTTCGAGGCCCTCACCTGCAGCAGCAGCAGCAGCAGCAGCAGCAGCAGAAGCAGCAGCAGCATTAACAGACGATGTCGAGAAGAAGCAGCAGCAAGAGGACGGCTGCTGCTGCTGCGGCTGTTTGATCTGCAGCAGCAGCTGCTGCGAAGCTATGCTGCTGCTGCTCCTGTCTTTGTTTGTAGAGCTGATGAAGAAGCAGCACGTTTGCTGCGGGCATTAAGGAAACAGCAGCAGCAGCAGCAGCAGCAGCAGCAGCAGCCAAACATTCACGACTGTCTCCTTATAGCATCTGCTGCTGCTGCTGCTGCTGCTGCTGCTGGGGGAGAAAGGGGAGCCGCAGCAGCAGCTGCTGCTGCAGCATCAGCAGCAGCAGCAGGAGAGAGACGCAGCCGCAGCTGCAGCAAAGCCCTGCCTTTGCTGCAGCAGCAGGGGGGCCCCCAGGGGCCCCCAAGGATTTCGGAGCAGCAGCAATGGCCGCTGAGTCGGCAGCAGCAGCAAATGCTGCTGCTGCTGCAGCAGCAGGCGCACCGTCTTCCCGCTGCGGATCTGCAGCTTACTCTTGCAAAGGCTTACTTCGAGCAGCAGGAGAAGGTCTGTTTGCTGCTGCTGCTGCTGTTGCTGCTGTTGCTGCTGCTGCTGCTGCTGCTGTTGTGTCCCTGCTGCTCCGTCTGTGTCTGAGTGTGTCTCTCTTCCTATCTTTCTGTGTAGTTGCTGCT
>OY986949.1:1901615-1904115 GCA_963920595.1 Eimeria praecox
TAGCTAGCTAGCTAGATAGATAGATAGATAGATAGATAGATAGATAGATAGATAACTAGCTAGTTAGTGAGCTAGCCACTCATATATCTATCTATCTATTAGGTAGTCTTTCTTGTATCTATTCCTCTATCAATTATAATTATAATACTATATATATATATATATATATATATATATATATATATGTGTGTGTCTCCTGTCTCCTGTCTCTTAGATAGGAGCTTTTGTTTTGATGAAGATGAAGGAGACAGCAGAGGCATATTTAAACAAGAGTGTGGGGAAGGCCGTCATTACTGTCCCCGCCTACTTCAACGATTCTCAGAGACAGGCTACTAAGGACGCAGGAAGAATCGGTGAGGGGAGAAGGAGACTGTCTATACACCCGGGAGACTGACTGTATACGAAGGAGACTGACTGTATACGGAGGAGACTGTCTCCGAACGGACTGTCTCTGAGCTTCTGTCTCCCTCTTACTGTCTCCGAGTTGACTGTCTCCTTCTGGCTGTCTCCCTCTGACTGTCTCCTTCTGGCTGTCTCCGAGCTTACTGTCTCCTCCTGACTGTCTCCTCCTGACTGTCTCCGAGCCGTTGTCTCCTGACTGTCTCCGAGCTTACTGTCTCCTCTTCGCTGTCTCCGCTTCGCTGTCTCCTCTTCGCTGTCTCCTTGCTGCTGTCTCCTCTTGACTGTCTCCTTGCTGTCTCCTTCTTAGTGTCTCCTTCTTCCTGTTCGTTGTCTCCTTCTATCCTTCTGCTTTCTGCTGTCTCCTTCTTATCGTCTCTCTTCTGCTGTCTGTCTCCTCCTGACTGTCTCCTCCTGTCTGTCTCCTCCTGGCTGTCTCCATCTAACTGTCTCTCTTACGATTATTTCTCTTATCTCTATCTTTCTAATTTACTTGATATTCTTAAATAATAACAACAAACAGCAGCAGCAGCAACAGCAACAGCAGCAACAGCAACAACAGCAACAGCAACAACAACACGGCAATAACAGCAACAGCAACAACAGCAACAGCAACAACAGCAACAGCAGCAACAACACAGCAACAACAGCACCAACAGCAGCACCAAGAGCAGCAACAACAGCACCAACAGCAGCAACAGCACCAGCAACATGTACATGTGTGTTGTGTGTGTGGGGTGTGGGGTGTGGGGTGTCTGTACAGCTGGATTAGATGTGTTAAGGATCATCAACGAGCCAACAGCAGCAGCATTAGCTTACGGTTTAGAGAAAGAAGATGGAAGAACGATAGCAGTTTATGATTTAGGGGGAGGTACGTTCGATATATCTATCCTAGAGATATTAGGTGGCGTATTTGAGGTGAAGGCAACAAACGGAGACACTTGTTTAGGGGGAGAAGACTTCGATCAGAAGATTTTAAATTATATAATAGAAGAATTTAAGAAGAAAGAAGGAGTAGATCTATCTAAAGATAAGCTAGCATTACAACGTTTGAGGGAAGCTGCGGAGACAGCCAAGATAGAACTATCCTCAAAATTATTAACAGAGGTGAACCTTCCATTTATTACAGCAGATAACAAAGGCCCCAAACATTTACAAATAAATATAAGTAGATCTACATTTGAAAACTTAGTCATAAATTTATTAAATAAAAGCATTGAACCCTGCGAGAAGTGTATACGAGATGCGGGAATAGATAAGAAAGATATACATGATGTTATACTTGTAGGGGGAATGACGAGAATGCCGAAGGTCCGTGAGGTTGTACAAAATATATTTAATAGGTCCCCATCAAAGAGTGTTAATCCTGATGAGGCTGTTGCAGCAGGAGCAGCTATACAAGCAGCCATATTGAAGGGAGAAGTTAAGGAGTTATTACTATTAGATGTATGTCCCCTCTCACTGGGGATAGAGACACTTGGAGGTGTGTTCACAAGACTCATTAATAGAAATACCACAATACCAACCAAGAAAAGCCAAATATTCTCCACTGCTGCTGATAATCAAACACAAGTGAGAAGGAGGTTTAGATATATATATATATATATATATATATATATATATATATATATATATGCACTTGCATATATCTGTATACCTATCTATATCTATATATCTCTCTATATATATATCTATGTCTAGATATAGATTTATATCTGTCTATATGCCTATCTGTCTCTCTCTCTCTCTCTTTATATATATATATATATATATATATATATATATATATATATAGTTATTTTTTATTATTATGTGTATAGACATTGTCTTGAAATTATATCTAAGTAGTGTCTTCCTATGTCTCTCGTGTATTGTCGTGTATATGTTTAGAGTATAAAGTATTATATATAAAATTATTATATACGTATATATAATAAATGTTTTAAAATCTATAGTTAGATAGTGTTTGTTTATGTGTCTTGTTTGTTTATGTCTTTATATATATATATAAATAAATAAATAAATAAATATATATATATATATATATATATATATATATATATATATATAAAGGGATGTGTTAGGATCTATACTTAGGTGG
>OY986949.1:1911615-1914115 GCA_963920595.1 Eimeria praecox
TAGATAGACAGAAACAGAGAGGAAGAGACAGAGACACTAGTAGCTACACCTGTTCCTTCGTCTGTCTTCTTAGAGACAGACAGAGACAAAGAGAGACAGAAATAATTTGCTTACAAACTTGAGAGACGTAGTTCTGCATTTCATCTCCGTATTGTCGGCCTGAGAAGAAGAAGAAATAATAATTAATACTATTCCCTATCTGTATCTCTAGTCCTATCTAGTGCTTTATCTCTAGTATCTCCAGTGCTGCTGCAGTTATACTGCTGCTGCTGCAATTATACTGCTGCTGCTATAGCTGCTGTATATATATGTATGTGTGTATGTATGCATGCATGTATATACGTATGTTTGTACATATATATATATATATATATATATATATATATATATATATATATAAAGAGAGAGAGAGAGAGAGAGAGAGAGAGAGAGAGAGAGAGAGAAAGCGACATAGACATAGCTAGAAACTTGAGTGTATGTGTCTCTGCATGCATTCAGCACGCTGAGGTGTACATACACCGTAGAAAATCGATTTCTTAACTAACCTGCAACGGTAAGATGATAGGCCGACTGTTCAATTATATTCCATTCTCCTAGAGCAGGTTGTCCCAGAAATTCTGAGGCTGTGCATGTACTAAGTTGAGGTCCCCCATTTGTGTTTGTTGGATATCGATAACAAGAGACAGATTGTTTGAGTAGTTGTAATTTATATTTACATAATAAAACAGCGTTTCTTAATTTTTGTGAATATATCTTCGCGTTTGTTAGAGGGGCAGAATCTCCCTTCTCGAGGTACTCAGATATCTAACATTGTAAACAAAGACACACAATTAATAAAAAATACAAGATATACATACATTATGGAGGTACATACACCTGAATGTTAAGAGGTATCTTCTCATTTCTATAGATTTCGTTTTCTTACAAACATATACTACTACTTATTTTATTAATCTATGCTGTATATATATATATATATATATATATATATATATATATATATATATATATATATATATTAAATCTATCTATGATTCGTTGGAGTTGTTGTGTGCATGCATACATGAAGGGTTAGAGCGTAGTTTCTTGAGCCAAGTGTTTCCAGGGTTTAGGGTTTAGGGTTTAGGGTTTACTCTTGAGGGTTTAGGGTGTGGGGTTTCGGGTTCAGGATTTAGGGTTTAGTTAGGGTTTAGGGTTTAGGGTTTAGTCAGGCTTTAGGGTTTAGGGTTTAGTTAGGGCTTAGCGTTTGGGGTTTAGTTAGGGTTTAGGGTTTAGGGTTTAGGGTTTACTAAGGGTTTAGGGTTTAGGGTTTTGTTAGGGCTTAGGGTTTAGGGTTTAGTTAGGGTTTAGGGTTTAGGGTTTAGGGTTTAGGGTTTAGGGTTTAGGGTTTAGGGTTTAGTTAGGGTTTAGGGTTTAGGGTTTAGTTAGAGTTTAGGGTTTAGGGTTTCGGTTTTTTTATGATATGTTTGTGTATTACTTTTTGGTTTTCAACATCTTCAATAATTGTTTTGAAGTTTAGGGTTTAAGATTTAGGGTTTAGGGTTTAGTTAGGGTTTAGGGTTTAGGGTTTAGGGTTTAGGGTTTCGGGTTTTTTATGATATGTTTGTGTATTACTTTTTGTTTTTCAACATCTTCAATAATTGTTTTGAAGTTTAGGGTTTAAGATTTAGGGTTTAGGGTTTAGTTAGGGTTTAGGGTTTAGGGTTTAGGGTTTAGGGTTTCGGGTTTATATGATATGTTTGTGTATTACTTTTTGTTTTTCAACATCTTCAATAATTTTTTTGAAGCTTAGAGTATAGGATTTAGGGTTTAGGGTTTAGGGTTTAGGGTTTAGGGTTTAGGGTTTAGGGTTTAGGGTTTAGGGTTTATAAGATATGTTTGTGTATTACTTTTTGTTTTTCAACATCTTCAATAATTGTTTTGAAGTTTAGAGTATACGATTTAGGGCTTAGGGTTTAGGGTTTAGGGTTTAGGGTTTAGTTAGGGTTTAGGGTTTAGTTAGGGTTTAGGGTTTAGGGTTTCGGGTTATGTTTGTGTATTACTTTTTGTTTTTCAACATCTTCAATAATTTTTTTGAATGTATAATCATTTGGATCAGGCGAATTTTCTGTTATTTTCATTTTTGTATTTAATTCTTCATATCCCTCAATAGCAAACGGAGATAACATCTTACTAACATCGTATAAACCTAAGATCTTCTTCTTTTCGCCTCCAGGTAATGAAACTGTCTTCGTTGCTACTTGAATACCACTCTATATATATATATATATATATATATAGATAGATAGATAGATAGATATAGATAGAGAGATAGATATAGATAGATAGAGATAGATATAGATAGATAGAGATAGATAGAGAGATACACACACAAACAATTAACACACACAAATAATTAGAGAGAAGGAAGCGGTGAGGGAGGAGAGGGTTTAGGGTTTAGGGTCTAGGGTTTAGGGGGGAGGGGGGAGGGGGTTTAGGGTTTAGGGTCTAGGGTTTAGGG
>OY986949.1:1918308-2085808 GCA_963920595.1 Eimeria praecox
GGTGCATGCGCTTGCTACGGAGGGAAGGGAAAAGAGGGCCTATGCAATCAAATCCGCACAACCCCTAATGCCTGTATCTGCTTGCGGCGTTCTGCTGCCTAAACCCTAAACATCCCTAAACCCTGGAATCGACACCCTCTACTGTCTGTCCGTGTGCACGGCATTCAGGTGCCGCTGCCGGAGAGCTTCGCTGTGCGTGAGGCGTTCAACTCGAAGAACTGGAAGGGCCAGGTGGCCTTCACTGCAGCTGCGAGGGTACGGTGCAGCTGGAGGCTGATATGCGGGTTGTTTGCTGCTGCTGCTGTGTATTTTCTTGTTGACCGTCAGAGAGGCAGAGGGTGGCGCCGCGGCCAAACTGCTGCTGAGGACGACGGCCTTTGTCAGTCGCCACTTTAGCAAGGCTCTGCTGGTGCTGCTTGTTGCTGCTGCAGGCTGCCCTGGATGCATTCGCTGCGGAGACACTGGAGAGACTGCGTGACGCCGGAGGGGCGGAGTTGGAGGCACTTGTCCTCAACGCATCTTCGCCTCAAATCGTCGAGCTTTCTGCTCGAATAGGATACCCTGCAGATGTACGTGAGGGATACTGACTGCTCGTAGCTCTCACCAGTCCAAGGGAGCCAGTGGGGGGCCTTCTATGGAAAGCCCCTTGGGTTGTAAGAAGTCCCTCGGGGCCTCTTACAGCCCATGGGGCTCGCCAGTAAGAGGCGCCAAGGGGCCCTCTGTTGTCCTGCTGGCGGTCTCTGCAGCCAGAAGCATTTGTTCTGACGTAGAGACCGTTACTCCTTTTGGCGGGCTGGAAAGGGCTTTCTGTCTTGCTTTTCAAATGCATGATGCGCACTGTCTGCTCCTGCGTTCAGGCGGTTCTGCGCTATTTGATTCGTGTCTTTGAAATCAAGGGCGGATCCCGCAGCAATCAAACCCTTTTGATAGGCGGCAGCTTTTGGGACGGCGAAGAGCGGCTGCAGGCTGGGGAAGAGGACTCATCTGTTGCCCCAGCTCAGCTGGCTAGCCAGCTAGCCACCCAAGCAGATACTGTGGCTAGTTCGTCGGCCTTCGGCCCCCCGCGCAGCGACTCGCCGCATCCTCAGTGGCTCGCAGGGCCCCCTACAAAGGCGGAAACAACGGAAAGAGACAGAGGCCCTGGCCTGTTGGTACACCGCACGCGGGATGTCAGGTTTCAGTGCCACCGCTGCGGTCATTTTTATTCTTGGGAAAAATCGCTGAGGCTGCACTATGAGCGGGCACACCACGAGTCGCTCCCTGAGAACGAGCTCTTATACATTCTGCCTTGGGAACGAAAGCGGTGCGTGAAGAGGCCCTGGTGCGGCAGGAATGTCTCCTGTCTTCCTGTCTTTTGAAGAGCTTCTAAGGTCTATGTCTGCAGACTTGGTAGAGTTTTCTCGGTGTATTCGTTGTGATGAAAGGCGCAAGAGGAAACAACTAGGGGACTTTGTGTCTTGTACTTTGCTGTCCCCCCTTCAAAGGGTGCCAGGGGGAGCATACGTTGCAGCCTCAGTGTGGGGCAGTGTTGTTTGACTGCGTCTCAGGCGACTGGAGGACCAGCAACAGAAGGCCGAGCTCAGCAAATTTAGGCGGAGGCGTCGCCTTCCAGCGCCATCTGCTCTACGGGGTGAGTCGCGTGTCAGTGGGTGTGCATTATGAGGTATCAGACACCAGGAAAGAATGAGGGATGCTTTGTGTTTGAGGCACGCATTCTCGGTATACTCCCATCTTTAGCCTCTGGCCCAAGTGTATACCTGTGTAGCAGCAAAATCACAAGTGTTTTTATGTACGTGGCTTCAAGTATGTTATCATTTCCGAATCTACAGATGTATGAATGGCATACAGATGCATGAATGGCGTGTTAGTTGATTCGGAGTCCCCCTGGTATCCCCAAATGCCGGTAGAGCAAGGCAGCATGCGTGTGTCTGTCATCTGGCGCGGAGTCCGTGGGCTTACGTCAGCAGCTGCAGTCAAATCCACAGTATAACTACCAGGCAGCAGCGGCTGCTGCTGCTTGGGCCTTGGAGGCGCAGCGAGCCTTCCAGAGGCTGTCTCTGCTGTTGACGGACAGCGTTTCATGCGACTGCTGCGCTGCAGAGTCCCCTTCAGATCCGCAAGACCAGCAGCAGCAGGTGCTGAGTCCCCCCCCTGAAGAAGCCTTGAGGGCCCGCGAGCGCTTCGCTGGGCGGCTTCTGGTGCGAGGGACTGTGAAGGCCGTAGACGTCCTAGCCAGCGGCTTTTTGATGCGTGTAAGGATAATTTGTTAGTTTTTTGCACTACAGAAACAAGACATAGACAGGATCCAGTTCACAGACACTGCGTTTAGGGCTGTTAGGCACTACAACTCCTTAGCGGTGCTACAGCAGGCATCAGCGAAGGGGAAACACAGAGATAGGCAGTCGCTGAGAAACCCCTCAAGCCCCGCAGACCCTCCATGTTGTGGATCCTCTGCGCGGGCTGAGGGCTATCTGGGGTTGCGGCTGCTGCTAGAGCGCGTTCTTTAGCTGTCAAGTTAGGACAGCAGATTGGGGCTGAAGCTGCATGTGCTGCGCTGTGGGCCTTGTTGTTGTTAGGCGACAAGAGAAGAGGAGGCGGTTCTCTCTTCAATGGGTCGGGGTAAGTGGCAGTTGAGTGCTTTTTCTCTGGCTTATGCGCCGCTGGCCGCTTATCATCTACACTATTATGGAAGGAGGGTTCTGAGGGGTGTTTGCGGCGGTTGCGATTCGCTTGCCGGGCTGGGGGCCCTGTGCTAGCTTCTCAGAACGCGCTGGTGTGGGGCTGCTGCGCGTCTGCAGAGGATGAGATTGCTCTAATTGGGGCGGCTGTCGTCGCTGAAAGGCTCTGGCTGGCGGCCTACAGCCCTCAGCAAAGTTCAGGGGGCCCCGAGGGCCAAATAGGGAGGGTAGAAAACCGCAGCGGGGGCCCCCTGGCTGAGGCCTGGTTATTCACCACAAATTCGCAGTCTCTACCGCCAGAAGATCATCGAATTTGGCAGGTATGTTGGGGCTGGATGCGCTGCACGCGCGCTCCATGCATGTGCGGGGGCGCAAGAGCAGGTCTTTGGGTGAAGTGCTCTGTTGGTGTTGATATTGAGCTACAGAGACAGTGGTGGAGGCTGTTGCGGTGCAGCGGAGGCCTAACACAAGCTGAGGGGATCATGGTGTGTCTGTTGCACATGTGAGGTTTGTCTTTTTTTTATATGTGGGGTATCTCAGATCTTGGGCTGTCTCTGCATGCCCCCTCTGGCGCCTTCAAGCGCGCGCTTGTTCCTGGGCTTTGTTTTGAGTCGCCGATCCCTGAACTCCCGCATTTTTAGCAGCTTCCGGTGAGCTGTCTCTCTTTCCCTTTCCTCATATTCCTCCTCCGCCTCGTAAATCCTTCTTTTCCTAAATTATTTTTCGTGTGCGTCGTCTCCAAGATGAGCTGATCTGTTGCTGCTTCCACATCTGTGGGCCTTGGCTGTCCCTGTGCTCTGCGTGTATGCAGGCGCCTCGACCCCGCAGCTCTCCGCCATTTTGTCCTTGAGGGCCGCATCCCCTCTGCGTTGGAGCTGCGCTTGCACAGCGTGTACAGGGGGGAGGCGTTAGGGTCCCCCAGGAAGTCTCTGGTAGGTTCTGTTGCTTTTGCTCGTCTTGTGTCTCTGCTTCCCAGAGCTGCTGCGGCCTCACTTGGAGGCGGTGAAAAGGGCCTGAACCCTTTGCTGTTGGCTGTCTCTTGTGCGCGGGGCCCTCAGGTGTCTCGGCCGCTGAGCTGTCCCCGCATCCTGATGGCACGCAACATGTTGAAGGTGAGTTTGCACTGGCAGCAGCAGGCAAATATGAGGGGGGTTGCAGCGCATGCAGTGTGAGGACTGTACGAAGACACACAGGCACATATCTGTTTCGTTTTCTTACTATCTGCTTCTCCCCCAGGCCGTCGTCCTCACGCCTTTGCCCTTCTACCGACCTGCCGTGCAATTGGCTGCTCTGCGGGAGCTGCGGCCTTTAGAACTCACGGGCCTCTGGAGGGCCTGGCAACGCAGAGGGTGGGTAACTGTCTTCAAGCCTCCAGCAGCAGCAGCCGCTGCTGCTGCTGCTGCTGCTGCTGGTGTTGCCTCAGTCGCGCTGCCTTCTAGGGAGAAGAAGGAAGTGACAGCAACGGAGGGTGCGGGGAGACAGCAGCATTTGTACAAGAGACCGGAGATCGCCACAGCGCTTGAAGCCAAATGCCGTCGTCCGTTTGTCCTCAGCAGGTAATCTTACGCCTATCTCCTGTCTGCTATCGCTTGATGGTCTCCATCATAAGCTAATCGTTGGCTTTGCCCCTTTGTATGCGGTCTTGTGCTTATTTGCAGCTCCGCGCGCCTTTCGCTCTTTGGACGGCTGTGGGACTACCGGACTCTCTCAGCGTTGCTCTTTTCAGCGCTCGAACTCACAGCCCGGCATGAGGGGGGCCCACCGGAGGAGGTCGCCGAGGCGGTTTCCCCAGAAGGACCAGCTGGTGAAGAGGCCTTGCCCAGCGGGGACCCCACATCCCCATCAGGCTCTTCTACAGTGCATGCAGCACCAATCGCGTGGAAGGACTCCGAAGGAGACGATCCTCCGCCTGAGCTCTTGCTGGCCCAGTTGGCTGCGGAGGAGGGGCAACGATTGGAGGAGGCAGAGGCTGCGGACGCATGCACGGAGGCCAACGACGGCGACTTGCAGCTTCTGCAGCTGCTCGAGAACTCCCGGCTACAACCGGCAGCTTCGGAGTGTCTGGCCACCTCGGAACCGCCTGAGGGAGTCTCCTTATCCGATTGCGGCAGGGATAGAAAAGGAGACCGTGTCTCAGCAACCCCCCAGCTGCGCCGACAGAGGGAGGAAGAGGTTGTTGCAGTTGTTGGGAAGACGAGGGTGTCTCTGACCTCAGAGGTGTCGGGCTGCGAAGCGCTTGCGGCCCTTGAGGGCTTGGCTCGAGGGCGGCTGTGGCTCTCTCCTTTCTGGGGTAAGGACGGGCGTCTTCCAGATTCAACAGAGGCAGCAGCGGATGCCGAGCTGCTGAAGCTGCTGGAAGACGAAGACGCACTAGTGAGTTTTTTCCCTAAACTCTCTTCACCTCGAGAGCTATTTGCTGTTCAAAACCGAGACCTCCAACCCAGTAGCAGCGAGTTGCAACCAAGGGGGTCCCTGCGCGTTCGCTAGAAACAGTCAAGCTCCTAGAGCCTGAGGCGCAGGTGTACAGCCAGCAGGCGCGCTGCCCGTGAGCTGTAATGGGCCCCAAGCAGGAAAGGATGGGAATGGGGTGAGGTTTGAGTTATTGCCGCTTGGAATGTGGATGTAGTTGGCGCTGTCTGTGGGACGCTGTGCAGGACGGGGGAGCTGAGGGCGAGGGCTTGTGGAACAATGTTCCTGAGTGGCTTAGTGCGTTGTCAGTGGGCCGGGGGGATGAAGGGGGCGACTTGTTGGGAGAGAGGCCTCTGAGGAGGCCAACGGAGGGCGGTATCGAAACGCATATCACCGCACATGCAGCGGGAGTGCCGGAGATGACAGCGATTACCTGCTCTGTCTTGGGCTTCTCTTCGTCGCGTGCTAGGCGGGGTCCGAAGGCGCTTGAAGGGGCCTCCATCATGCACAGTAAAGATTCTGCAGAGGCCCCCGATAGGCCAGCAGAGGCAGCTGGATCTGCACCCCAGATTGGGGGGCTCTGTCGGGAGCTGCGGCTGGCGTTTGAGCGCTGCTGCTCCACGACAGCGCCGGGGGCCGCGTCCGCGCCTGACGCAGGGGCTCGCAAGCCACATGCAGCTGGGGTGCATGCTCATGCAGAAGGAGAGAGCCCTGCAGCACTCGAAAAGGCAGTGGAGGTGCCCCCCGCCAGCCACCTGGCTGACGGGCTCTTCGGTGCTGCGGGAGAGCTGGATGCCTTTGATCCCTCGCTGCTGCCGCCGGTATTGAATGACCGTACCGCTAGTGCAGCCACTTCTTTTGGCCTTTCGGAGGAAGCTCAGAGACAGACAGAGGTGGAAACAGAGACAGAGACTGAGGGAGAGCTCGATGCAAACCGCAAGGCTTCAGCTGGCAGGCCCTGGCTCATCAGGCCGGGACTTCCTAGCGGCTTCCCGGTGTCTCTGCCCACGTATGCAGACGACCACCGACAGAACTGGCGGTTCGCTGCTAGAGCTGTAGAGTCATTTGCTCCTCCCGGTTGCCTCTGCAGCACCGCCTGTGGCTGCGTTCATGAATCCATGACAGTAATGACAGACAACTCGAGCGGCACCCCTTCGACTTCGCAGGCTTCTGGAACAACTCCGCTGTGCTTACCTGTGGCCCCTATGCCGGCCTTCGCCAACAAGGCTCTCGAGCAGGCCTCCACGGCTGCTGCAGGGGAGGAAAGCAAAGATGAGGGGCCGTTGAATATCCTTACGCAGTACTTAGAAGGTCCCGCCGAGGCCCTACCGGACTCTTCTCCTGCTGGGGCGTGCAGCAGCAGCAGCAGCAAAAACAACTGCAACAGCAGGAGCGATACCAGCAGCAGCAGCAGTTCCTTCCGTCGCCAGCTACCTGTTCCCCTCCTTCAAGCTCTACAGGAAACGGCTCGCCTTGCTCTAAGAGTTCAGCGGGACGCGATTTTGCCTCTGCTGCCAACCCCGCCGCAGCCTCAGGCTGCTCGGCGGCTCGAGGAGGTGACTCAGCAGGAACTCGCAGCCAGTCCCTCCGCTTCCTCCCCAGATGCGGCTGCTGTTTCTGCTGCTGCTAGAAGCAGTGCGCCTGCAGCACTACCGCACGGAGGGGAGGAGACTCACGCGGACTGTGTGGTGTGCGTGGCTCTTGCACTCTGCCCCGCGTGGCTGTTGAGTCGCGTGCTCAAGACGAAGGCCGAGGGCGTGGCGGTGCCTGCGTTGCTGCTGGATCTAGCAGAAGAGGCGGAGACAGCGGCAGCAAAAGGAGCTTCAGAAGAGCATACGGCACAGACAGGTTCTGGGCCGCAGTGCCCTACAGACAGCGGGCGTGAAGATACCTCAGCGAGCGGCCTGAGAGCTGCAGCCTGTCTCTCTTTCAGGCAAGCTGCACGCAAGCTGGCCCTCATGGGGGGCGGAGGAGAAGGGCTGTTGTCTCTTCACCCTAAGGCCGATCTGACGAGGACTCCTGTGGGAACGCCCATGACAGCTGGCGAGGATCTCGGAAGCTGCTGCAAGGATTGCTGGGTGGCTGCGTGCGGCAGTCAGTTGTTCTTGGTATGCGTTGCTCTGTTGTGCACTCTCCGCCTTGTGGTGCCTGTCCCCGCTGGAGACAGCTGGAGATTAGTTTCTGCTGCCGAAGCAGCCCCCCGCTTTTGTCTGAAGGAACAGCAGGTTGTCCGCGATCCTCTGGCTGCTCGCTGGGCCTCTCACAGAGGCTCCTCTACTATCTGTCGTCTCGAAGACAAGCTGCCAACGACACAGAGAGCAGCTTCCGAGATCCCTGCAGCGAACGTGTCAGGCGAGACGCTGAAAGGAGAAGGGGACTCCTCAAGGGAAGGCCATATGCAGCAAAAACGCCTTCGCCCAGCAATGGTGCCGCGAGCCATTTGGGCTGCGTGGGGACCTGCAGAGGTCCGCGGCCAGCAAAACCAACAACAGAGCCGCCAGCAGCAGCAGCAGCAGCAGGATCAACAGCAGCAACATCCGTTGGAAGAGGGAGGGCAGCTGGCCTTGCCTGCTACGACTCTTCCATCAAATGGGGCTGCATGCGTTTCGAGTCTTATGACGGGCGCACTGCCTCTGACAGAGAGTTCGGAGGAGGGTTCTGCAAAGACTTATGAAACACAGGCGGAGTTCGCCTGCTCATTCTTTAGTGCAATGCTGACGTGGGAGGAGTATCCCTCCGGCCCGGCCTCTTCCCTGGGGGCCCAGGGGGCAGAGGGAGGTTCCTCCCTCTTGGCGTCTGCTTCGCCAAGGAGCCAATCCAGGCCAATGAAACTGGCGAGCGACTGGCTGCCAGCTTGTGCCTGGATGCGGCTAGATGGACGTCTGCACTCTTCCCTTGTGCAGCTGCTCTGTCTGCGGCTGTGGATGCTGTTGACGCAGAGACCAGGCAGCACCGCCCGGCAGCTGCAGGGGATGCTGTGTCTTCTTGATGACTGCGAGGTGCAGTTCTTGCTTCATACCCTTGTCGAGGAAGGAGTTGTCACAGCCTCTCTCCTTTGGGGGCCATCTGCAGCAGCTCCCCCTCCGAGGGGTGGAGACCCTGGTGCTGGCCGAGAGGGGGCTTCCAAGACCTGTCAAGGCACTGCAGACGCTGATTACAATGAACACGCGCTTCCAATGCAGGTAGAAAAACACAATAGCGGCAACAAAGGAGCCGCTGGCGGCAACGGGGGAACAGGCGGCCTGTCTATGGCCAAGCACATACTGGACGTGCACGCCATATACTTGCCCAACGCAGCAGCAGAAGTCCTGCCCAAGTTCCAACCCCTTCTGCTGCCCAAGCTTGCCCGTTGCAGCTGCGGCTGCTCTGTGATGCTTTGAGGCTGTCTGGTGTTTGGGCTTTCAAGCCAACATCTGATTGTTATTTTGTCTTATTTTATTTGTGCAAATATAATCCCATTTCGAGGTGGGACCCATTTGCGTGGAGGCCTCTGCGCGGCAGCTCAGAACGCAGTTGCATTTTTTGGTTGCCGAGACATGCCCCCTTATAGCACCTTGCTGCAGACAGAGATAACTAGCTTAATGTGGATCCCCAAAGGGCATATTGGTACTGAAACCTGGTGAAAGCCCAGATCATATATTAGCGCACTACGTAGTCGGCTACGCATGCTCTATGTGAGTAGTGTCTTTGGTGTCACGGTAGACACGAGCGTGCCTTATGGCATTTTCCCCGGGATTGACGTTGGGGAGTGTGAAGAATGTTTGGACATTTCGCGGTTCTATCGTCTGGCAGACGTTCTCAGCGGTAATTAGCAGGGTCACTTTGTTTGTGAAGGCTCATTTTGTTCGTTCTCCAGTCAGACCGTCCCGCAAATAATGTGCTTTATTGTTCAGCTTCATGGGTCTTGTGGCATTATGTGGCATCTCAGTACTGAAGGGCTAGCTCACTCGATGGGAGCAGCTCCTGTGGTGGTCACCCATGCAAGGACCATTGGGTGGGCGCCCCACATCTTTGCTCTCCTCTTTACCGATTAAAGCCAAGCAATAATCCAGTATATAAATATTAAATTATTATTCCCCAGGGTCCACCGAGCTGTTGGGTGAAGGGCAAGAGAAATACCACGCCCGCAGCCTCTGTGAGCGTGCTGGTGGCAGGTGCCATTCAATTCAATGAAATGGCCGCTTGAGACCTTCACGAGTCCTATTTTGTTTCTCAAAGAATATTATTTTACTCTTTAAACAACCCTTCATTGTCAAACCGTAGGCATTTTCAGCCGGTTCGTCATTATGGCCAGCCGCACCTTCGTGGTCACTGGTTCCAACAAGGGCATTGGATTTGAAACGGTGAGGGAGTTGGGGAAAAGGCTGAAACTGAAGGAAGCGGCAATTGTTCTTTGCTCTCGAACTTCAGATGCCGGCGAGGTAAGGCTTGGACAGCGTTTCAGTGACAACACTCCTTGTCCGCATTGACTCTATGCTCGAACGCAGCATGCGCCAGAGCAGTTGGAATGAATGAAAATGCAAAATAACATCATATGAAAGCTTTTCAAGCCTCCTTGTGTTTCCTTTCTGCGAGTAGCCAACGTTTTCCTGTGAGTGTGCAGTGTATTTTCCCCCGTGTACTTTTGTTTACTGCGCCAGACCGCAATTTCATCTCTGGCTAAAGAGGGCATAAAAGCAGACCTGGAGTTGCTTGACATTGCTGACGAACGGAGCCGAAGAACCTTTGTCAAGTCTCTACAAAACAAGTACAAGCATGTTGACTGCCTCATCAATAACGCGGGTCAGCGCAGCGTCAGGACTTTCAGCAGAGCTCTTCTATGAGTTCAGGCACCACTGAAGTGCACTTGCTTTGCATTCCTTTATTCTTCCCTCAGGTATCGCCTTCCCGCCTGGGGCCAAGGAGCCGCTTGCTCACCAGGCAAAGGCAACATGTGCCGTGAACTACTACGGAACTCGAGATGTAAGTGTCTTTTGGGTAAAGAATAAGGGTTTCATTGCGTTTGATTGCACACAGAAATGCGGCTTATATTCAATATCAGTTTTGGCCATTAAGCCAGTATGAGCACAGCTATGTCTAAAATAAGGTTCTCCAGATCCTGATGTGCAAGTTCAACTGCTGGAGAACGCGAATATTTTTGATCCAAAACTTTATTTTTTAAAGATATTCTGTTGGACAATATTTGAGGTCGCTACTTCTTGCGGTTTTTCCTTAGATCACTATGGCCATCTCACCCCTGTTCAGAAAGAACAGCAAAATTGTATTTCTGGCTTCGAATCTCGAAAACGCAGGGCCCCCCTTCATGAGCAAAAGCAACCGCGACCGCCTGCTGGCTCCCAATGCGACTGTCAAGGTGACTGCTGCTACATTCTCTCGCTTTAAATTTTGAGGATGCGCATTCATCCGCATTGACCGGCAGCCAGTTGTAGGGACTCTCCGGGCTTGCTGCTGATGACTGATAGGTGCAGGTGCTTTGTGTTGCTTTGGCGGTGGTAGGACATTGATGATGCTGTCCGCGAGTACCTCCAAGTGGCACCTACTGAGTGGAGGCAGAAAGGATGGCCAAGGCAGCCATACTTGTTTTCAAAGGCAAGGGGTCCATCATGGAAGCGCTCCCCTAACGTTGACTGAGAAGTTCCGAAGTATTTATTTCCACCCGCTTGCCCCTTATATGCATATCCGCCCAAGCACGTGTGAATATCAGTACACCTCAAGTGTTGTATGCCTCTCCCATAGCTGTGTTGCTGATGCTGCATCTCAGGCCGCCGTCATTGGCTTAGCAGCTGCATTGGCGCGCCAGGCCGATGTACGCACTCTAAACCCTAATGCAGAAGGAATCATTGTAACTGCATGCTATCCAGGTGAGCGACACTCTCTTTGCAAAGGCTAGGGAAGCGAGCCTCAAGGAAAGATTATGTCTCTGGCCTCCACTTAAGGGGCAGCGAAAGCTTGTAGGCTGCCTCAAGAAGCAACTTTCGTGGCGAGCTAAGAGATCCTTTGCAAGCGCATGTCTGCTGCTGCGGTGCAATCCAACACACAGGCTGGTGTAAGACCGACATGGCAGGCTGGAAGAGTCCCCCTCTCTCAGCTGCAGATGGAGGCAGGATAGTGGCTCAGCTTGCCCTGGCTTCCGGCAGAAAGGAACACGGGCAACTCGTGGTAGAAGGCAAAAAGATAAAGACCCCTTGCCAGCTGTAGCCAAGCCACTTGTATGTCTTGGAGCGTTCAGCTAATATGATTCTCTCCGCGCTGGTGGGGAGTAACCTAGACTTGTCTGTACTTTTGACTCAAGACATCCATCAGCCGATTGTCGGGTTCTTGCGAACGGGATTGCCTTCATTTGCTTCACCGCAGCACCGCTACACTAGAAGGCTCCCAAAGGCAGCCCCCAAAACTAGGCGATGCCAAAGCAAACCAAAGAATGCGCTCCACACTGCAGACGGCGGTCCAGCATGATATCTTCTCACAATTAATCACACCGAAATTCTCCAGCGGGAATTGAAGGCCCCTAATGGCTGCCTACGTGGCATAGGGCTCAATACTTACACTTCATGTCCGCTCCATGTGTGTGGCACTTGCTTTGTGCTGCGTTGCACCTTCTGAAGTGGCCGTGGGAAAAGTGAAAGATGCTGCTTCCGCGATCCAGGGGCAGCATCACTGTTACAACAAATCAAAGCTGGTCCTCCACTGCGGCAGGGGCAGAGGAGGACTATCTTGCAATCAAATGCAACCCTCAGTTCAACACGAGTAAATGCAACATTGTTTACTCAACCTGAAGGCAGCAGTCAGCTAACTCTGCAGTGCTATCCCAGGGCCCTGAAAGGCAGGGTGCTGAGCATTAGCGGGACTAGGAGGAAGGGGAACGCAAGATATGCTCTGCTACGGTTGTGGAGACCAAAGAACAAAAGAGTCTGACTTGGAGCTCCTTCTAATCTGAAAGCTCACTATCTCTTGCTCTACGATAGGCGCGAAGGTTGGTTTTCGTTTTAAATGGGCACGAACGCTTGAGATTAATGAAGCATCCGCAGGCTAACAGAGCTTTCTGGGCGAGTTACGTGCTAGTGGTAGGGACTGAATGTGTACTGCAATGAAGTTTGTAGGCCGGCCCTGTGCTTCCGAGCACTTCTTCTAACAAGTGATAGATACATTCAAACCCGAAAGGCTTAACGGTGCCTCTAGACAAGAATTGATGCTTGAGGATGGTTCTTACGGAACCATCTTACCACACATCAGAGAAATTTTCTGTTTGGAAACAGCAACCTCACATCACTGTGAGTGATACGTACGAACGAAACAGCTCTGCGCTTCCCAGGTGTAGATTTACCAAATCAAGTGCGTTGTTACCTCCTGGCACGAAGGGCAGTAACAAGCAGTTTTCAACAGAAAGAAGATAAATGATGATGAATGGTGCAAGCGCGACGTTTCGATTGCTTTGACTGAGCAAAAGCGCATTCCTTTGCCTCAATTTCTCTTGCTCTGTAGGGGTGTTTCGCTTTGCTTATAAGCAGCACATTGGTCTTGCAGTTAGACTCAGTTAGACTTGCTTTTACCCACGGCAGCATTTTAGGCTTGCAACTGGGTTTGCCTCAATAGATAGCAACATTTTAGGCTTGTATTTTGTCTTGTCTAGATTTATTGGTGCACTGCGCTCTGTAGATCTGAGCAAGTGCGACTGTTCCCACAAGCTCGCTGGCAAGTGGTGACACTGTTTCCCTCCTCAGCAACAACTCAGGGATTTGTAGCAATCGTAGATACGAAGGAGATAATGAAAATCTCCTTATATTTATTTCTAATAGCTTTCTTTATTCGCCGCGCTTGCCCCCCACTTGTGTAGCTTCCCTCCTTTGCACGTCGATTGGGCGCGTGCCCGGGATGGACGCGGCAAACCGCACGTCTACACGGTTTGATAACATTTTATGAAGTTTATGCATATGCTAACAATCTAATAATATAATTCACGAAGTAACGGCATCCTGTAACACTGATGGAGGAACAGGGAGGGTTGGACCCTGCGGCAGCCGACAGCCACTGTGGCTGTGACTACAGCAGCTCACCGGGCCTTCCACTGTTGTTGAGGCGTTCGACGAGAGGTATTCTTTCTTCAAAAAGCACTCAGAAATCCCTTTGCTTAATATTTGTTCTACGTAGTAAAGGAATTATTCAGCTTTCATCTTCTTTAAGCTTCACCGGTCGCCGTCGCCGACTGCCGCGCAACTCCAAGTGAGTCCGCCACACACCATTGAGAGCGCAGCTATTTGCATTTCCACTCTTTCTTTTGTGTTTGCTTCATACTAAAGTATTTTGCGTGAATCCGGACCATCACTTAGCTCCCAACAACAACGAGCCTATTGCTGCGGCGCCGCAGCGTCAGCGTCGTCGATGCTGTGCCATCGGTAGCCGCTGCCGAAACCAGCTGGCGGCGGCCTAGACAAGCGCTTTATGCTTCCTTCTCTTTTGGGATTCCCGTCAACTTTTGAAACAAATGCACACCTGTAGCTTAAACCAGTGTCATATGACTGGATGGAAAGTCCTCAATCAGTTGTCCGCAGCCTCTTCCAGAACTTCCTGCAGTTGCTGAATGCTGCGGCGCTACCCTGTCTCTGGCAGCTGCCCTAAACTGCTCCCGTCTCGCTATTCCTTTGCTTGCACATCTAGGTGGATTCTCCATGGTGCAGGGTGCCCCCTTGTCTGCGTGTTTGCCTTGGATACGCTTGTTCCAACTGACTGTGCTCTGTGGGGTGTCTGCGGCATTTGCGGCTGTGTGTTGCGCTCTGCAGAAGTCCTACGAACTGCCTGCCAAGCATTTCCCCTGGGCTTAAGGCCCACAGCAAGCAACACCCAACAGCGGCATTTGGCTGTTGCCAACTCCGTCTGTTTTGCGCAGCATCCACTTTTGTTCAGAGCATTTTAGTTCCCTGAATCACATCAAACTTTGGCACCTACACCCCCCAGAAGAATATCAGATCAGATCAGATCCTAAGAAGATGGGTGATCGAGAACAAGCTGTGGCCGGTGTGCCCAGCCAACGCCTCTCGCAGTTGGCGTCACCTCAGCTGGTGCAGCGGACCCGACGGGACAACGCATTGGGGCAGGCGCACTCTGCCTTCAAAGACGAAATGAGTGCCATATTACGCCCCTGTCAGCCTTGCAACAGCAGCAGGAGGAATACTCCAAGAGACAAGATGACTCCTCAAGGGTACGCCGGTAAGTCGACAGCCGAACTCAACAACGCCATCTTTCATCATGGCAGCAAAAAGAAGTCTCCCGAGGCGAACAAGTCCGATCAAATGGCTTTTCTCTTTTCCTGTGCAAAGAATTCATCCCAACCGCCTTACAGAGGAGGAACGCGATCGCTGAAGCAGTACGTTGCAGCCGATCAACTTCCCCAGGCTTTCTGCACGAAATTTCAGGTCACGGACCCCTTATCAGGCCGCACCGAAATCATGACAGCCCGAAGACCGGGAAAAGCCTCAGCTGAAATCAACCTCTCCAACTTTGACTCCTATATGCTCCCCAAGGAACGAACATTCTCCTTGAAGAAGGCCAAGGACAACATAGACCACAGCATACTGGTGGGCCATCAAGAGACAATACCGTTGTAGTCAGCATAATAGTCAGTATTGCTGCTTACCCTTAAGTAAGAGGAGGCGCAGAACTCAATGAACAGCTGGCGATCTGACACCGTACTCCGATTCTTCTTAACTGGGGAAGCAGCAAATTTCCCCAAGTCATTATGAGTCAGCATAACAACAACTTTGGCACCTTGAGATTGGATGCTTAGGCAGTTGCACTGTTACTCCCATGTTTCTCATCCTTTGAGCATGACCATCATATACCGAGAACTAAGAAAACCGAGGTTAGCTGTGTATGAAAAGAATATCGGCTATTTATTTGCCTTTGTGGTTGACAGGGTCTAATGCCTAAGAAGAGCAAGGAGTTAAAGTTCTGTGTGCGCACCATCGCCAGGCAGCAACAGCTGCCGACTCTCGAGTGCAGAGAAGTACGTGTGTGCCGCTGCAGGTGGAAGCACCGCATAAGAAAGCCAGTTTAAGAGCGGGATAAGGGGGCAGCCAAGCCGTCACAGTGTTTGCCGGGAAGGGAAGGAAGAGGCGTTTTTGAGTGGGAAGTGTTGTGATTTTACTTAATATGCAGAACTGGATGACTCCCACCGCCGCTGCCAACGTCTGCAGGCCTTTGGGCCTCTCGAAGCGCCACAGTGCCTTTCCCTGGACCCCGTCCGACACCGACAACATCGCCCATACATTTGGAGGAGCGGTTGTGGCGTCCCCCCGCACCACAAGGGCTTGCATTAGGCCTGCCTTTATCTCCTAGTGACGGGCGCGTATTCAGAAGGAATATTTAGTTTGGCTATAGAGATGGGCTGGGTGGGGAGGAATTAAGTATATTTCTGCTTGCGTGCATACGTACTACTACGCAGTGTGCCACGCCAAGCAGGGACAGTTTTAGGATTTTGCTTTAGCAGCTGCTGCTATTTCCAATCTTAGCAGTGAAGCACAGATTTTTAAGTTGAGGACCTCTTGCTCCAGGGCATTATTCAAATAGAAGGCTGCAAGCAAGCAATGCTCGCTGCTGGATGCAGTGAGTGTGCCTGTGTTGTGCCCATCGGTTTTTGTGTGAGGTGCCAGAAGCCACTCAGTAACCATCTTGAGCACGGATGGCCGATTTTTCACTAAACCTTTTCCGAGGTGCAGATTTCACATTTGTCTAATCCCAAAGACGATGCGGAAGAGCAGCATAGCGCGTAGCACGGAGTCGCAGACACTTGAGTTGGCTCGAAATTCGCATCCACAAGACAAGTTTACGATAGAAAAATAGATGAATCTCTGAATATGTAGGGTATATGCATAAGCATATAAATATGGGACAGAGGCCATTCACGCAGTGCTGCCCTTGCCAGCAAGCGGGCAGCCCTCCAGTCCATTTGCACTTAGGAAGATAGAGAGAAAAACGTGGAGAATGTGGCTGTCTGTTGTTCTACTGTATGCATTTATTTTATTTGTACAACCTGGACTCACTGTGTCCCTCGCCATGTGAACTCACTGAAGATACGCAAGCAAAAGGCGAAGCAGCCGGCGTGGACCCAGTTACACTCCGGAATAAAATTTGGTATGAACCCTCGAGACAAGGGCTCTCATGAATGCATTTGAATGGAAAGATAACACATTACAGCACAGGCAAACAAAACCTTCAAACTGTTTTTGCTGCGAGGGAAGCAGTTAAATCCTGCAGGGTTCGATCACCAAAAGATGGGCACAGACGGTTCACTTCTGTGAATAACGAGTTCCCCACATACACATGCCGCCTAAGCTCCCTTTTTAGCAAGTGGAATAAGTCAAGAAATTAATTACTGAATTAGTACATAAAAACGCCACATCACATTTGTGGCCCATAAACACCCCACCACCTTCAGGTGGGTGGGCTGACCATCCGAGCACACGCGGCCCCAGAAGACGTGATATCAGCCCTGTGTTTCGTATACTAATAAGGTGTCAACTCAGGATATTTTCACTTTTTCTTGACTTTTGTGCTGTATAAGTGAGAAGGAAGAGGGTGTAAATTAGCTGGCCTTTTCCGTTAGGTTCAGTGACCGCGACGGTCGCACTGGTGGTCTGGGGGTCACTTGACCCATTAGGTGGAAAAACCAGTCGCAAATTGCAGATTGACATAATTTCCTATATCCTCCCTTGATTTAGTTGAGGCTGTCCCTCCTTCAGTGTCACTGCCTACGATGAACGGCGGCCAGCAGGATGACTGCTCTGGAACCGCCGTGTGTCCACGCCTAACGAGTGCCTGCAGCAAACCAACTCCACCGCAGGAAAACTCTCCGCCTCCCAAGTGGTGCTACACATATACAGGGGCTCTCGTAGGGGTAATCCACCGGTGCTCGTGGACTGCGCGAATGGTCACAGCAACTCTTCTCCTTACCCTGTGGGCGTCCCCACAGCTAGCTTACGGACAGCCGATGGAATCTGATTATAACGGCCAGTTTTCAGAGGTCCCCATCGTCTTCGAGGAGGAAGTGCAGCCATCGCCGGAACCCGCACAGGAATCCTCTACTCTGTACGAGCCTACCACCGGATCGGAGCCCTCTCTTACGGAGAATGGTAGTCCGCTGCCACAAACCGGCCAGCAAAGCAACGACGGGTTCACTGAACCCCCGCCGTCTCTGATAGAGATTTCTACTCTGCAAGAGGTCTCTGAAGGAGCAACTGCAACCCCCTTTCCAGGGCGTGCTCGAGGCCTGGATGCAATCGTTCCCTTTATGTTGCCTTTGCGGCCCTACGCTCCTGTTTTCTCTGGTTCGGAAGGCTCTATGAACTTCGCTCCTGGATCAAACGATTCTGGCGTGTTTCCTGTTCCTGAGGATGCGGCTGAAGCATCGGCGCCTCCTCGCTTTGCTTTTTACGGGCCGCAGAGCGACGAATTACGGGTGGATGACTGCCAACACTTTGACGCCTTCCTCGTGTCTCCCCTGCCGTCCTCTGTGGGCTCCAAGTTCAGCGAATTTGTCCAAAAAGAAGCGTCACAGGCAGACGGCATGCCATACTTGCACCATATCCACGGGCGCCCAGTAGGGGACCCAGCGGACGGCGAAGAGAACCCCCGACTCATCGTAGAGGGAGGCAAAGTGACGCCTCTTTGGTCCGAGTTTACAGAAGGTCAGACATCTGTGGCTGGGCACTTCCGCTGTTATGCAGTGGCCTTGTGTACAACTGAGACCCATAGACGCCTTTTCCCGCATTTTCAACCAATGGAATTGCCTTGCCCTGAAGGTCTCGGTGCTGCGTGCAGAAAACCCCATATTCCGCATGGATGAAGGAACAGTGACTTTGATTCGTCTCGTGGCCCCTGTCAAGAGCGCCTTCGATGCCATGGCCTCCATGATGCTGATGCCAATTGTCGACGTTAGTCTGGCATATGGAGACGGTGGGCAATGGTTACATGTGCAGCCTAATCGTAGGCTGCCCTTAGACGCTCTGGTCAAGTGTTATCGTGCTGTGGAAGGCGTTTGGGGATAAAGGGTCTAAAATTGAAAGTTTGGAGCACAGGGTTGGGACTGTCGCCGGTGAGGTGTTCTTTAGGGCTCCGTCTTTCTTACAAGGTCAGCGGCGAGGAGGGGAGGCAGGCGGACCACCAGCACCAGGACGAGACCCACCGACCTGTGGCGGAACTTCACGTTGTCTATAAAAGCTGCTTTTCTGTTGAAGGAGAGAGCAGCGACCCAATTTCTGTACGGGCTGAGCTTCGCTTCGGCGGATGCGAACCCGTTGTCCTAATGTGGAAGGTCGTTTGCTCCGCCGGAGCGCTCCTACAGGGCAAGTTGCATGTTGACCTCGCACAAGCTTGTGCATGGCATCTGTGCTATAAACAACAGTCCTCTTGTAATCCCTTTTTATTTTACACCATGTAGAAACGAAGCCCCCAGAAAGTGGGTGGAAGGCTGCAAGCGAGAGACGTCAGGTGTTGTGCTGATAATTCATGTCCTGCTTGCGACAGCAAGTGCGCGCATGCTTGAAACCAAGGACGAAGGGATATATACGGCATCTCTGCTCTCTCTTGCGCTGCCATGGATTCAGAGGTACCATCTGGATTTCACATTGCGATCGGCCCCTTGACGCCAGCCGCCAGTAAGGATAAGAGCGCATCTTTAATGCGCAGTTCCGCTGACCTGCCCTGGGATCCTAGTCTTGCCCCTTCCCCGACAGTGGCGGACCTGCGAGCGGTGACATCAAAGGAGGGCGACCTGGTGTCCAATGGGGTGGTTGCTGACCATGTTGCATCTGTACAGCCAGACACCCTGGTGTTTGATCCGTCGGTGAGGGCGGACTGCCAAAGAAATCATTGTTTCCAGTCTTTTCAGTGCTCCCCTCGCACTCCGCGCTGTGTTCATTAATACAGAGCATTGCACCTAACCTGCCCTCCAGAATCGAAGGCGTGCGTAGAGCAGCAGCACTGCCTCTTGAGGATTCTTCCGTGCGCTACTTTCTGTCTTGTCTGCAGCAAGACTTCGTTGAGATGTACGCGTGGTGTCGTGGGTGTAAGGACGGCAAGCTCGATATGCAAATTCCAACAACAGGCAAGTGCATTTTATAGTATGTACAACAGCAACTTGTTACCTGCATTATTACTGCAGTATTGACACTGTCATCGGTAGGAAAGGACTAATATTGAAAGGAGTAGATCCTTCGTACTCGAGTTTCTCAAGTTGATGCAACTCGTCGTTCCTTAATGGTGCAAATGAGAGCGTTGTACAATCTATATAATAACATGCTTGCGCCGAAGAGGAGCTACAGAGGTCGCGTTAAAATGGACTAGCATTCAATAGAATTATCTGCAAACAAATTTTGTACACTGGGAATTGGCTTTGTATGCTTGTGTATCCGTCAGCCGCTGACTTGCAAGTGATGTATCCTCTATTGTACAACTACGTCGGCAGTAGCCAAAAAGAAGAAACAGAAACGGAGCAGTCCGTTAGTCTCGTTGCGTCGAAGCCATCCTCTCACGTGGTCCTGAGAGAGGTGCTCCCTGGCTTAGAGGAAAACGTGCGCCGGTTCATTCTTCAGTTTCAGTGCAAATCAGAAGGTACGTCTTAGTTTGCCCGGAAAGCAGCAGAAGTTAACATTCTCAAGTAGTTCATCTCTCCTCTGTTCCTAAGTAACTTAACTTCTGAGCTGCAGTAGCAAAGCTTTTAGAGTCAGTTTAGTGATATTCCACGGGCTTCTCCCCTCTCTTCCCTGTGCTCCATCTCAACTTTGCCATTTATGTTAATCCTAATGTCAACTGGCTGCTGGGTTGCTACAGGGGAGTCGATTGTGGGGATTGATTTTTCCTTCCATGGCTATAGAGTGAGCAGTAGCACTGACAGCAGGCAAACCCCGATGCCCTACAACCCCAAACCGTCAACATGTTAACCCAGAAGAGCCAAAATCCTTAATCCTACGTTGTATTTTCTGCTTGGCTCACAAACGCATCCCTACTCTCACTGCAAGCAGTGTCACTGCTTTGAGCGGCTTCGAAGTTAGCACGGAATGCTCGTGGAGTGAAGGCTCCAAGCCGTCAGCTCAACGGCTGCTAAAGTGTCACTGGTGGCTCTGTACCCTCTCTTCTGTATGTTGAGGTTCTTTGGTTTACGACGCTGTTCACTTCCTGGGTATCAACAGTTTGCGCAGTTCGCACTGCTGCATGCAGACGTCGGCAGAAGCTCTGTGTTGTGTTTCCCTCTACAGGACATCCAGATTTTCTTGAAGAAGAAATGCGTTGCCCCTGGTACGGCAGCAATATCCAGTAGCAGCGGTAGCCTACCCTAGTGTCAAAATGTCGTTAAACAGCCAACGATGAAAAAGGTGCAGCCATTCCATAGCGATATTAGAGTGTAGCCATTCGATTGCCGGGATAGGCGTGCAGCGCTGTGTTCGATGGTGCGTAGAGCTCGGACAGCATCGAGAGCACACTTCAGTATCATGCATGCATGAGCTGTGTCCGCCTCGGCTGAGTGTTTGCAGCCTCAGCGAGCCTCCGGGATCCGTCTTGCAGCTCTGGAGTCCTCAGCGAAGGTGGGGAGGCATGCTGCGTTGCTTCTTGCGGCACGTGCGGTGGTGATGGCTGTGAAGACAGAGAAGGTAAGGCGCCCTTTCCTGCATCTGCATTTTCGCTCAAATATGCGAATAACCACGATGGGTGCTGCAGACATCTGTGAAAAGAAATAACGGGGGCGTGGATACCTACAGCAGAGGTGCAGTACACACGGCGCCACGAAGGCAATTCCTCTGATAATAAGAAGGTCACGCTGCATTTTCAGCTGCTTTGTTGCTGTTGATTGGCTACAGGAGGTCTTCCTGGCTGCTGCGCAAAGCACATTCTCTCCTCGGCCCTCCCCTGCGCTGTCGCGACGGCCCCTTGCGTCATGGGCGGTGAGAACTGACAGAAGGATGAAAGACTATGAGCGAATTAGACTCTAGAGTTGCATGTTGAACGGAACTGCCTGGTTTGCAAACGCAGCATACTCGCAGGCAGGGAAAGAAGGGCCGCATACGGTTTCTTGTCGCGTGTAGCACGTGATACTTGGGTCGTACTAAATAAACCGCGCATGACATCTATATAATACATATTTTATCCAGCACAGATTGAATTTTCGTTAATGATGCTTGCACAGTGTGGCATGCCAACGCTGTATGCAGCCCAGCAAAACAGAGCTACTAAGGAGCTCCGGATGGCTCTGGCGTTACCTGAGGAATCTCCTGCTCCAGCGCACAGTTTTAGCTTGTTGTTAGCTCCCCTGTGGTTCATCCGTACCTTCCTGGCTTTCCTAAGGCTATTGGTTTGGTGGTCAGTTCCGAAAGGTCGATGTTTCCCTTTCCCTACCTCCGAACAGCTCGAGGAACGTGCAGGGCCATGCTTAACCAAGATGTTTCTTGTGGCTTGTAGGGTCTCGGTTTACGTGGTTGCGCTTGTCTATCCGTTGTTGCCGCAGCTTCGTTGCTGTGGCCCTTCTACTGTACGTCTTTACTGTCTGCTACGGACTCCATATCCTGAAAGAACCCTTACATGTGGCGGCAGCTCCTTCGGCTTCCCAAATCTTAAACACCATCATGCTGATTGTACGTCTGCACTACAGCAGCTTCAGCGGTGCATCAAGCATGCCACGGAAGGAGATGCCGCTTTCAGGCACTTTCTAGCATCCCTACCATTGTTGAGCGCAGATGAAGGGAGTGTAGCTGCTAGACTGAGTGGCGGCAGGGGCACAGACAAAGAGAATATTAGATGTTTGCTTTTCGGTCTTGCTCATCTATTCTTTAGGTTGGCCACCTGCGGCATATGTACAAGACGCACACCGGCTCGCTTTTCGCGGGGGAGGGCTTCCACTCGTACACCCCATTCGAGGAGAAGGGAGGGAAATCACTTGGCCGGAAGCTGAGCAGCAAAGAGAATCCGTTCTGCCCTCCAGTGCGTTGGCGCTCGAGCGAGGATCACAACTCTTGTATACGCCTTACATCGTTGAAGGCAAAAGCAGCAAGAGAAGCGAACCAACATCCTCCCGAAGTTATTCGGCCTCTTGAGTTCTGTGATATTGAAGCAGACGCCTCGAGCAGCCGCGACAGAAGTGACACCATAGACGATAACCTGTGGGAGGGCCCCCAAAGTGACTTTCAAGCAGACACCTGGGATGAAGACACCACCACGATGCTAAATGGACAAAACGGAGAAGAGTACTCGACCCCCCAAGGCAATGAGCATTATACCCCCCAAGGCAATGAGCATTATGGACAGTTTCCTGGGGGAAACTACGAGCCATTCTGAGACACTGGGCTACCTATTTGGCTTCCGGTCTCAGATGCAATCCCGCAGATACCCCAACACAGAATCTCATACAACAGCAAAGCCTCTTTGCGCCACAAAGCCGATCATACAGCAGCCGGCCGCACAATATATATATCTTCAGTTTAGCTGATGCTTATTCTCTTTAGAGAGCACACTTGTCAGCATGTCAGTGCACAGTCTCTGTTCAACAGACAGCCTGCGCTTGTTTATTTCATCTGTCGTTGAAATCCGTTTCTATTCGCCTGTCATGTTTGGCTGTGGAGCGATTTCCTTTTGTCCTCATTTTCTGTCATTGTTTATTATGAAGAGTCGCATCTTAGACCATCGTTTCTGTTTTTCTTGCGAATTCTTGGCCCGTGCCATCGCCGGCAGTTCAATATACGAGGCAATACCTTGATATGCCGTACTGCCTGCTGTTTTCTGTATCTTAGAAAAAGATCTCCCTCTTTGAATCATTTGAGGGTTCAGTCGGGCACCATTTGGGGCTGTCTTACCCTTCCGATTTATAGCGCAAAGAGCAGCAGCAACAGCAATAGCAGCAACAGAAACAGCAGCAGCAGCAGGAGTCGCCATGATATTCCATGAACTGGCCTTAAAGAACCACAAAGTGAGCGACGCCTAAAATAATTGGGGCTTCTGTTTCTGGGTTCTGGGGGAAGGATCATTCCCACTCCTTAGAGGGAAAGCTATTAAACATGGTGCGTAGAGGAGGCCCTTCCAACGCAGGCCAACACAGATGCTTTCTTTCCGGCTTTTCTGCTTTCTCCAGTTTAGTTGCCCCACTAACCACTTTAGGTCTGGGCTTTTTCTGAGGCTGATGGGCTGCTACAGTGCTTATTGCACCCTCCAGCCTGTCTCAGTCAAATGTGAATTAAGCCACAGCCCTTAGCAACATGGGACAAGCACAGGAAGACGTTCCCGGTGTTGTGACGGTGCTGTTGATGAACATCTCGTAGCTTCTGCGGGGCAGGCTTAAGCGCTTCGAGTGATGTATAGCTGCAATGCTGTGCTCAGTTGGGCTCGTGAGGTCACCTGAAGTGTGCTGTGTTGCACCGCTGGGGAGGTGGGTGTTGTCATTCCCCTGTCTCACCTATATTTGTAGAGAAAAATAAAAGGGAGAGAAGCTCTGTTATCTTTGATTCGTGGCGGAAGATACACGTTCGTCCGACGACAGCTCCAGCTGCTCTGGAGCGACTGTGGGCTATGCCTGTGGTTGTCGGCTGCGCCAACGTAGCACTGTACTACACCTTTCAATTGAAAAGTAAATAGTTTAGAGTTCGAAATATTAATATTATTTACAGGCGCAGGATGAAGAGGAGATGGGAACGCCGATGTCGACAGACATGCGGGGCTGTCCGGTGGCCGAGGGTTTGGTAGTGGTAGGTCAAATCATTGCTGGAAAAGTTGCGGGAATTTTCTCAAGAATTAGAAAGCCAAGTTGTTCAGTTAATTTGTGCGTCCACACATTGCCTTTCCACACAAACCTCGGCGTGTCGGCTGCGCCTTGGCTTCGGTGTACGTACAGCTCGCTGCAGATTTTTCATTCGAAACACTTAGCCGGCTAATCCAATTTCAGCGATGGTTTCTGCCTCTCGCGCAATCCCCGGATGCACCTTCTTCTTCATCGCTTCCTCCATTAGTTTCGGGATTTAACTACTGCAGAGCATACACCAGAAACCTTGTGTGATCCATCATGCTGAGACGGCGCCTCATACGTCGCTGCGTCTTCTCAAGTTGCCCGCTGCTGGTCCCTCCTGGCAGACCCCTGAAGCCCTCCGTACGAGTGTTTGGAAGCCGAGCTGCAGCCGCTGCTGCTGCTGCTGCTGCTTGTGCTTCAGCTCCTTCAGCTGCTTCAGCTGCAGCTGCTGCCGAATCACCCCAGGCCTCGGCTCTACTCCGTCCTCTCTCGGCTCCGGCTAGAGGGCCCCTTGTGCATCCTCACACTGACGCGTTTCGTGGAGTGATCGGATCTTGGGCCCCCCGTCACAGCGGCTTTCCTCGCGGCCTGCACACCCAGGCCACTGCAACGCCAGCAACAGTAACAGCAGCGACGCGAGCAGCCACAGCTGCAACTACGGCTTCTGAGGGGCCTGTACGCACCAATGGGGACCTCTCTGGGGGCAATCGTGGGCTGGCTGCCTCTCCTCAGGCCGCTGGCGCCGCTTGCTTTGAACCGGGTGTCGGTGTGGTGCAGGTGAACATCAAGCGGGACCAGCAGCGCTTCTTACAAGTACGACTGCTCCTGCTGCTGTTCCTGCTGCTGCTCCAGCTACTGGTTGATTTGCTGTCGGCTTGTAGGTAGCTTGCTGACAGTTGATTTGAATTAGATGGGTTGGTGTTTGCAGATGTTGAGCCCCCTACGAGAGGCTCTCCTTGCACGTATTTCCGCCTGCGCCCCCCAGGAGGAGGCGAAGGCTTTTAAGAATTATTACTCTCGTGTTATCGACTACAACTGCACGGGTGGGTCAAGACCTGCAAGGGAGGGGTGGCGCCTTTGATCCATTTAAGCGAAGAGCTAAAGCTGCTGCTGCTTGTCCCCTCGGCTGTGTGCTTGTTATCTGCTGTTGTTGCTGTTGCTGCTGCTAGATGACTCACCTGACTGATCGGCATGCGCATGCAGAGTTCTTGGGTTTGTTGGTTTGTCGCTGCTGCATGCATGCAGGGGGCAAGCTTCTACGCGGGCTGCTGACTGTCTATGCCTCCCTCGCTGCCAGCCGAGAGGTTGAGTTCGTTCAGCCCTCGGAGTCGGCAGCAGCACCTTCTTCAGGAGGTGCTGCAGCAGCTGCAGCACCTGATCCTGCTGCTGCGCCTTCTGTCTTCCGCTTAGCAACGGCTCCATCGGGTGCGGCAGCTGGTTGTTGTCCTACTACGCCCTCAGCAGACGCAGGAGCCACAGCAGCAGGCCCAGCAACCACACCAGCAGGCGCAGCAGCGGCCGTATCCGCTGGTGCTGCTGCTGCTGGAGCAGCAGCAATCGAGGAGGCTTTCAATTCCGGTGCCTGCGCTCTGGGGTGGGGGGTCGAGTTGCTGCAGGCGGCCTTCTTGGTTGCAGATGATCAGATGGATGGGGCAGACACTCGGAGGGGTAAAGTCTGTTGGTACAGAAGGCCAGAAGTGGGGCCTGCGAATGCAATTAATGACGCAGTGTTTCTTATCTATGCCATACACCAGTCAGCTTCACCCCACACCCCATTGCTGCTGTTGCTGCTGCTGCTGCCGCTGTTGCTGCCGCTGCTGATGCTGCACAGGAGGTAGCAGTGCTCGTGCTGCTGCTTATTTTGCTACTGTACGCCGCCGCGGCTGCTGCAGCTGCACGTGTTCAAGTTAGTTTTGCTGCTGGCTTCATCTGCTGCTGGTGCTACTGATGCTTGTGTTGCTAGGGCGAATGTGTTATGCCCAGCATGGGTGCGCGGGGTGTATATACAGTGGGATGTGGGGTTTGTTTGTTGCGTGGGCTGGGGTGAACAGAGTGCTAAGAGAGTTCCTCGGAAATCATCCCGCCTTCAGCGCATGCAGCGACCTGCTGCAAGATGTTGCATTCAAGACTGTCCTGGGCCAGCACCTCGACAGCAATGGGTCAGTGTGCACGTTGCTGCAGCCGTGTCATCAGGAGCAGCAACAGCAACAGCATCAGCAGCGGCATGAACTGTTGCGCGTGCTGCGGGAAGGAACCGCAGCAGCAACAACCACGCTACAGCAGCTAACTGCAGCGGCACGCTCCAGACAGCAAGCAGCAGCGAGGCTAAAGACCAGCTACTACTCCTTTTGGCTCCCCACAGCTTTGGGTACATCATCTGTTCCTACACTAGCCTCCCCTCCTGTGTAGACGGGTGTGCTATACACTGCAATATATCTCTGGAGCTGCAGCTCAACCCTCGAAGAAAGAAGATGCATGCATCTCTGCATGCATTTGCGTCATGTTTCTTCTTAGGGCTTCTGTACAGCGGCGTGAGCGAGCGGTCCATCTTGGCGAAGGCCGAGGAGATATGTCTGTGCACGGGAGACTACTTCCAGGTGTCTCATTATGCTTGATTTTTTTGTTGTTGTTTCGTGTTTGTTTTTTTTCTTTTTGCCCCTCGCCATTATTTACTCTTTTTGCGGGCTTCGCCGTTTTTTTTTTGTTCGTCGCTTGTGCTTGTTTGTGCACTTCTTTGGGCTGCTGTCTGCTCTTTTTATTTGTACGCTTTATTTGTTTAATGATTCTTTGTGGGTTTACTGTCTCCCTTGCTTTCTTTTACTGACTGCTTCGGCTCTTCCCAACATTGCTGGGTTGTTTGTGTGGTGTCCCTCCACCGAGCTGAGAAGGCCTCTCGATCTGCGCTATGACATTTTTCTGCTGTCTCCTGGACACTTAATAACCCGCGCTTCAGCAGCAGCATAGCAGCAAAGGAGCAACAGCAGCAGCAGCAGCAGCAATGTGTATTCATGCGTTAGTTATGTGCGTAGTATTTTGCCGTGCAGGCACAGGACGACTTCTTAGACTGTTTCGGCTGTCCCGACTCCTTGGGAAAATCCGGCACAGATATCCGCGAAGGAAAGTGTAGCTGGCTGCTTGCCGAGGTGCGCTGCTGCAAATGCCTCTCCCTTGAAGTGACCCTGAGGCACAGCAGTGGCCCTTCACCTTCTTCCCTTGTGCTAGCACAGCAATAACTGCTGGCTCTGCTCTTTCAGTCTCCCCCAGGGGTCTGTACATGCGGCAACGCGCCTCACTCGCCCGTGGGGTGTACACACACCCTGATGCAGCCACCGCTGGCCACAGAACTAGGTGCAGGTGCTGGTCCGCTGCTGCAGGCACTCGCCGCTGCAACTCCCGCACAAGCAGCTGACTTGCTGGAGGCGTACGGCCGACCCGAAGGAGAGAAAACTGTTCGGGAGTTGTACATACACCTCAAAGTCCAGGAGCGCTTCAAGGACTACGAAAACGGCGCTCACGAGAAGATTTTGAGGTGAGCTGTTGGTTGTTGCTGGCAGCGGCAGCACCAGAAACCGCAGCAGCAGCAGCAAGACGCAGTTCAGACTCCTCTTCGGCGATCTGCGTTGCTTCCCAGGCTTGTAGAAGGACTCAAACACCCAGGTCTCCACAGCTACTTCGTGGCGCTGCTACAACTCCTCCACCGGCGGCCCCAGTAACAACGAAGGCGCGCGCCGTAGGTGGCTGTACACCCCACGTGTTCTGTACACCGCATGTTGTCTGTACACTGCACGTTATCTGTACACACTGCAAGTTCGCCCTGCCTCGTTCTTTTTTCTTCATTTCATTCCTGGGGGGGTCGAGATCTCCTCCCCAGATTTGGCCAAAGTTTTGGCAGTTTTGTTTCGAGCCGGAGGGCACACCGGCGTGTCAGTTTTCGGGTGTACTTGAGGAGCTGAGCCTTATACGCTAAAGCTCTAAACAGTCTCAACCTGCTGCAGCATACGCTTAGTGGATTATCTATACATGCCTGACTCTGCAATATAAAGCAGTGGCTTTGCCAATAAAATATGAACTCGTTTCTCCAGTGTGCATGCATGCATGCATGCATGCATGCACGCATGCTGTGTCGGTTAGGCTCCTTAATTCAACATAAATTTCTAAACAATAATCCGGCATCTCCCTCCCCAGTTCTGCTCTGACACCACGGCGTCACCCGCGCACAGCGGAGCGTCAACAAGAGGAAGAGTATAGAGGCCCCTGCTTGCTGAAGCAATGGGGCCCCATTGCCCTTCCCTCTCAAATGCCTTTAGGCGCAGGGGAGCAGCAACAGCACTAGCTAAATCTTAAGCCGTAGAAGCAGTTGCTGCTGCAGGTCATGCAGCAGCAGCAGGTAAAGCTTAAGGAGTATAAGCAGCAGCAGCTGCAGCTGATGATACACCAGAAGAAGTCGGTGCAGAAACTGTTGGTGGGAGAGCGGCTAGTTAGGCTTGCTTTAGGCCGCTGAAGTTTCTCTGGGTTCGATGGGCCCTAAGTAATCCGCATTGGTTGTGGCAACTGCAAATATCTGGCTAGCTTCAAAGCGAACACCGAGGAGCTTGAGGCGGATTTCCCCCCCCGAACGCAGAGCCTGAGAGCCGTCGGAGAAGCTTGGCATAGCATCTTCTTCCTGACACCCGCAAAACGCAGCAGTAAAAGCAACATAAGCAGCGGGGAAACAGCAGCGGCAGCAACAGCAGCGGGGTAAACAGCAACACTATCGGCAGCGGGGTAAGCAGCAGCTGGGGGAAGCAACAGCCTCGGATGGAATAGCAGAAGCGTAAGTAGCAGCAGCAGCCAAGCCGTTTGAACCGCATCCGTATCCCGATGCAACAGGCTAGGGTTTGGGGTTTATATTTAGGGTTTTCACATCCATGCACCTGAAATGTGTACGTGGGGGGGAGAGAAGCCCTCGAGACGAAGACCTTCAGGGGGCCACACTGTGCGAAGAGGCCGAGTTTGTTTACATCAGTTATTACCGCGTCCAAAACCTAAGCAAAGCAACGCCACCCAACCTTCATTCCGTTCCTTCCCGAACCCCTCAACCCACGGGCGACTGTCCCGGGTGTACGTACAGACACCTCAAACCGCCAAGCAGCAGCACTCCAAACCCTTCGTCTTGACATATAAATGCTATTCTACTGCATTTCAATCAGTGTAATGGATATTTCTATTCGCTTAATATATATATATATATATATATATATATATATATATATATATATATATATATATATATATATATATATATATATATATATATATATGTATCTGTTTCGCCACTGAAGAGAGCAGCAGATGCCCCTCCCTATACAGTCCAAACACTACTGTCAAATGCAACGGCGTTAGAGGCGGATTTCTTTAATGGGCTTCTCAGGGTGAAACGAGGCGAATATAAATAATAAAACTACCATATAAGCGTGCAAACAAAAGTATACATTATTCAGATTGCCCTTATTCAACGTATATCTATGCAATTGTTTTAATGTGCTTCTTCTGCCCACCTCTTCCTTAAAGGGCTTGAAGACGATGGCCTGATACTTCGCCGCCACAACGACAAGCCCCGTAGAATCCTGTATTCTTCCCGGAAGATGTTGAAGTACGCGAATTACACACACTACATATCTGTACAGACACCGCAGGAGAGCCCCGATACTCTGTCCACTTGATAAGATACACTATGCACACTGACCCGGAACCAGAAACGCCACAAAATAGGACAAAGCAGCAGCCTCGTTAAGTCAACGAAGGGTGAACAACCCAGTCATGCTAGGGTGTACGTACACCCCAGCCCAGAAGGTATGAGATGCACACCCGTGCACTGCAGCCAACACAGAGGGCCTGAGGTGCACTTCCACCGCAGCCCTTGTGGATTGCCGTGCACATACACTCCAGCTATTCCCCTGCTGACCTACCCCACACTCTGCAGACACTTTCCCTCCACCTGCTGCCGCAGCAGCGCCTCCACGCTGGCGAGATACTCGGGGCCCAGCTGGGAGGGCCGCAGGGCGACCGATTCCCAACGCTCAATGACGAAGAACATTGCAAAACAGATCAACAAATAACACAAGAAAAGATTTGGCGCCGTGCATGCGGCTAGCAGAAAGACGCAAAAGCCGCCTCAGCTACGCCAGGGGGAGCGGCAGCCGCTCGTGCTGCTGCCGCAGCAACAGCAGCAGCTGATGGCCCTGCAGCATCTGCCGCTGCAGCAGATCGTGCTGGAGCAGCAACTGCTGCAGCAGTGGTCCCTTCGGTACAGACGCAGGGCAGGAAAGGCAGCCTCAGCGGCAGCTCGGTGCTGCTGCGAGCCCTGAGGAAGATATTCTGCTCCAGGTGACACTGAAGAGACCCTCCTGCTGCAGCAGCAATGGATACATCTCTTGCAGCTGCAGCAGGAGCTCAAAAAAAATTCCGCTGCAGTGTAGCTGCATGCAGCTGCATGCAGCGGAAGGGCTGCGACCCTCGCCAGCGACTGCTCTACTGGGGCCCCAAGGGGCCCCTCAAGAACGATTGCATTTCTTTCGCTTCAAATGCAAAATTTATTAGCGTTCTATATCTTTAAATTCGGTTAATGACATGTGGCGACGCTGTGTTTGAAGTCGATGCTTCCTTTTGGGGCACCAACCCCGGGGTGTGCATACACCCCAACTTAGCATAGGCTCCATCTTCGCCTGTGTGCAATAGCGTTCACTACGTTAGTTCATTTGATTTTATCTTGACGGCCAACGCGCTCTCGGGAGGCCTTCCACAGCTTAGCCCATCTGGAAGTGGAATCAGTAGGCCGCCCTGTTTACTGCAGGATGCGTTGTTAACCGGGGTTCAGGGCTTGTGATTTGGCGCTGCTAGCCTCTGATTTAGGGTTTATGATTGGGGACGAAGAGTTGCAAGGGTTCTGCAGCAATGTCATCCTCTGTCTGGGGGGCGCGAGGGCGAATTGCCAGCTCCTCCAGCAGCAGTGGGAGCAGCAGCAGCAGCAGCAGCAGCAGCAGCGGCAGCAGCAGCGGCAGCCTCTGCGTTATAGGAACTGCGTGCCGCTTTGGAAGCAACCGGGAATCAGCTTCTGAAGGGGATAGCCGGCTCATAAAGATAAAGGTGGACGGAGAAGAAGTGTTTGTGGACCGGCAAGTGTCTCTACACTTGTCTTAGTCTCTATCTCTGTTTCTCTCTTTTTCCGATGTTGGCCTCCGTTTTGCCTCATTTTCTGTGGCTTGTGTTGGCTTGTGTACATCTGCTCCGCCTCTCCTTAGTCTGCTGCTCCCCTCTGTTTCTTCTCTGCGTTGGCCTTGTCTGGCGCCGTCTCTCTTTATCTATCTATTGTGCGTCCTTCGTCGTCTCTGTCTGTCTATCTCTCTATCTATTTATCTATCCCTCCCTCTCTCACTCTCTGCCTCCCTCGCTGTCTCTTTATATCCTTTCTCTCCTCTGTCCCCCTGTTTGTCCCCTTCACCCCGTTCTCTCTGACTCTGTCTGCTCTGCGGTCTTTTCCGCTACTCTTGCAACTACTGCTGCTCCTGCTCGTGCTGCTGCAGCTACGATGTGCGGCTCCTGCTGGGGGACGTCTCCTCCTTCGCGCGTCAGAACTGCAGCGAAGAGCGGCGGTTGGCGGAGCTGGAGGAGAGCCCCGAGATAGAAGACATGCGTTACGAGGTAAATCCTAAACCTTAAACCCTTGTATTGAAGCTGTAGTACAGGGTAAAGACAGACAGTATGTTGGTCTCTCTCTGTCTTATGTTCTCTACAGGACCTCCCACGGCGCTCGGCCTTCTCCGATGATCTGCCCTCGCCGAAGGAGCAGCAGCAAGAGCAGCAGCAGTGGACGCCCACGCTAGAGCAGCAGCAGCAGGAACAACAGCAACAAAGGAAGAAACAGCGGACGATGTCTGCAGCAGCAATATCTGCTACTCCCGTCGGCGAGGAGGCCCCAACGCCGGAGGGGTGAGGTCTTCTTATTATTTGTTGTTTATTCTTGTTTGCTCAAGTGTTTGCCTAAGCTAGAAACAGCAAAACAGCTACAAAAACAGCACAAGTGCTGACAGTCCCGCTGCAGGGTTTATGTGTGCCCTGTGAGCAGCGCCGACTACAGCGCCGTTCCTCCCCCAGACTCTCTTGACGCCGTTGCAGGATCCGGAGGTGTGTTGCACTGTAGCCCGTGGCTGACTCTGCTGCTGCTGCTGTAGCTGCGTGAGTGTGCATGGACTCCTGGCGCTGTTGTTGTAAATGGCATGGGTAATAGGCTACGGGTGTAGCTAATAGCTGCAGGGGCTGGCATTGGATATGCTAGTTGCTTCTGCTATCGTGCTGCTGCTGCTGCTGCTGCTGCAGCAAGTGACCCGACGACTTCCCCCGTGTCGGATCAGCGCGAACGCGGCGCTGCAGTGGCAGCAGGAACAAAGGAGGAAGAAGCAGAAGGGCCGCCTTCGGAAGACAGCAGTTGTGGTGCTGCAGGACTCAACGCCCAAGCCGACCAGTCTTCTCAACAGAATCCCCAACAACCTGGCAAGCAGCAGGAGCAGCAGAACAGCGAGTGCTTTGTGCCCCCTTTCCCAGACTTGCCGGCCGGTATTTGCCTCCCCGAAAACCTTAAGGAGTATTTAGTGGTTGAGCGGACAGCACACTTCGTCCGCGAGGTAAGCTGTAAAACAATATCTGCACACGGTTCAAGGGTTTTATTACTTGGGGTTTAGGGAATTGGGGGTTTGGGGTTTAGGGTTTACGCGGTTCATTATTTAAGTTTTAGGGGATTGAACGGTTAGGGTTTAGGCGGTCTACCGCTAATGGTTTAGGGGGATCTAGTGTTTTAACTTTCTTTATTGGCCTCCACTGGATGGCCGCTGTAGCAACAGCTCATAGAAAAACTGTTGGCATGCAGAAAATGTTTGGAGTGTGCTGCTTTGCTGCTGCTGTTGCGCTGCAGGAGGGCGAGCGTATGGAGTTTCGTTTGCTGCTGGATAAGGAGAGTCGACTTCCGTTTCTGTCTTCAACTCACCGCCTGTACCCCTTTTACACTTGGCTCAAAAAACAAGGACATTCTTTGGTCACACGCGGAGCTGCGTTGTTACCGGCGCGCGTCAAAGCGTTGCTTGAATTCGCCTATTCTTTGGGGTGTACAGCGGACCTGAACAAGCAGCAGCAGGAGGAGCAGAAACCGCAACAACAGAATGCAGAAGTCAAAAATGAAGACGAGGAAACCCAGGTGCAGCAGCAGAAGCAGAAGCAACAAACGCAGCAACAGCAACTGCCCAAGCACGACCCTGATGGCGGGCTGGGACTGTTGCTCTCTTATGGCAGTGACGAGGAAGAGGACGACGCTGCCTCTCCACAGCAACAGCCAAAGGAAGAAGAGGAGCAGAAACAGCAGCAGCAACAGCAACAGCAACAGCAACAGCAGCAGCAGCAGCAGGATGGCACCGAGCAACAGCAGTGTCAAACAAAAACACAAGAGGGCGGCAGCTTGAAAATGAGCCCCCCACCGCCACCACCATTGAAGAAAAAGCCTCCTCCTGCCCCGCCCTTGCCCTCTGCAAAACCAGCAGCATCAGCAGCAGCGAGCCCAGCAGCAACAACAGCAGCAGCGGGAGACGATGGGAGCGACGACCAGGGAGAGGAGTCTGAGGACTCGGAGGATGATGGCGACACTTGCAGCGACTCGAAAGACTTGACTGCCATGTGGCGTTCTCTACGTGTAACGCGTTTCTCCTTGACGAAGAAAAGGCCTCTACCTCTCGCCATCGACCGTGAAGAGGGGCCAGAAGAAGAAGACATTGACATCATGATGGATGCCCTCCCAAAAAAGGCTCCTTGGGCACAGCCCAACAACAAACTAGGGCTTTCTAAGGTGTGCCATTACGCAGTCCCTCCTGCTCCTGCTGCGGTTCCTGCTTCCGCTGCTCGTGCTCTTACTTCTGCTGCTGCTGCTTCTGCTGCTGGTGCTGCTGCTGCTGAGGCTAAGGCACGACGAAGGGGTCTTTGCGCCAATAGGTCTGTGCTGCCGAGCTCTTTGTGCTGAAGAGATGGCTCCTAAACCCTAAACCCTAAAATGCCAAATCAATGTAGCGGAAGGAAGGCGAGAAGAGTGCTGGTGTAGCAGGCTAAGATTTATATTTCGAGTCTTGGGGTTTATTTTCGAGGATCTGCTTCGTTCGTGTGTCTGTTTAGGCCTCTGCCCTCTCCATACAGCAGCTGGGGCACCAACTGCTGTCTGCAGGGGACCTTTCGCTTGTTCAACACGCTAAAACGGCAAGTCTGGTTCCCAGGTTTTGGGATGGGGCTGAGTGCAAGCAGTTGTATTCATGCATGCTTGGATGCAAGGGCCTGCATTGTTTTGGGGGCTGCAAATGGATTGTGGGTTTCTGCAGTACGAAGACGACGCTTCTTCTTTTCCCTTTCTCCGAACTTCCTCCATGGACCTGCGATACTTCAGGTGACTGTTCAATGCAGAGACAGCCGGAAGCGGCAACAGCAGCAGCGGCAGCATCTATAACAACTGCACTAGCAGCAGTAGGGGCAGTAGCCGGAACAGCGGTAGCAGCAGCAGCAGCAGCAGAAGCTTCAGCAATTTGAAGGACGCTTTGTTTGTATTTGATTGATACAGATACGTGCTGAAATGCGTAGAGACAGAAATTCAAAAGCATGGGTTCATCAAGCCCAAACCGCTGCCAGGACCTACTCATGAATTGGTCGGCCGCAATTAGCATTAAATCGATACACTTCGGCGCTTCAAACCCTAAAGACATTTGCTGCTGCACAGACACTTGCTGCACTGCTTGCATCGTCAGTGGGGGCCCCCGGCGGCTGCTGCGTTACCACGGCGCATGCTTCTGCTGCCGACAGCCTGCCACTGCTGCGTCTGCATCTGCTGCTACTTTTGCTGCCGCTGTTGCTGTGCTTTCAGGCTCGGAGTTTCATGGCGCGGCTGCAGCTAGACCACCACCTGCAACAGCGGAAGCAGAAGCTGTTGGAGGAGTGCAAACGGCTATCTGGCGAAACGCAGGAGAATCAGGCATTGGACTATCTGAAGCGAGTGGAAGTAGCAGCAGCAGGAGCTCCTGCAGCAGGAGTAGCCGGGAGCGGTGCCAACAAGAGTTGTACTGACAACGCAGCCGCTGGTGGTGCAGCAACCGCAGCGGCAGCGGCAGCGGCAGCAACGCCAGCGGTTGCAGCAGGAGCAGCAGCAGCACACGACGTCGGGGCTGCCGCAGCACCAGCAGCGGAGCTTGAGACAGCTGCCGCTGACCCTGCTACTGGGGCGTATTATGCTGCATCACAGAGCCAGCTGCCCCCCGAAACCGCAGCACACTTACAGATGCTGGTGCAGCAGATGGCGGCAGCCAGCGCTGCAGACGATGCAGCGACGTACATGGCGTGTTACACGGCATACTGCTACGCACTTGCTGGTCTGTCTCCGGAGGCAGCAGCAGCAGCAACGGCAGCGACAGCGGCAGCGACTGCAGCAGCATCAACAGCAACAACAGCAGCGGCGACGGCAGCAACAACAACAGCAGCTGCTGCAGCAACAACAGTAACAGCAGCGCCAACTGTGACAACAACCCCGTTGGATGTGGAGGGCGTATCTGAGACCCCACAAAAGGTTGCGCCGTAGAGGAACGTTGACACCAGCAGCAGCAGCAGCAGCGACAGCCCTGGCAGCGAACCCATTGGCTCTGGATGCCATTGAGGGGGAGCAGCAGCTGAGTGTTCGGACTGAAGGGAAGTTTTTAGCGGATAAATATTACTGCAGAAGACTGAAAGAGAGAGAGAGAGAGAGAGAGACCAGACAGGCCAGGGGTGTTGCCCCCAATTGGAGCTCATGAGGCCTCCTCACTGGAGAGGGACTCTTTGGTTTAATAGGGAGATTCCGGAGGACTATTAAATGCAGTTAATCATTAACGTTGCCTACTCTTCCATTGACAGGAACGTTTGCTGCCGGTACAGGTCTTTTGCGTTGAATCGAGTTGAGCTGTTGGCCTCGTGGCAGGGGATGACTCCCACCGCAGTGCCCTAGCTAGTGTACGCATGCTAAACCCTCGAGGCCACTAATGAAATCCCAAACCCTAAACAACGATGTGATTTTTTTTATTGCATGCGTTTGACGCCGGATTAAAGGCTTCAAGAAACTGTCATCAGTCAGGGGGTCGAGCCTCCCAGGAGATATGTCTCGCTTGGATGCAGCAATCGTAGTAATGGTTCTACTGCGCATCACGTGTCTGGAGCCAGTAGAGGGTCAGTTGGATCAGTTGCTTTTGGCTCATGCAGTTTGAGTAGACGGCGATCAACGAAAGGCTCGTCGGGAATAATAGCCTCCCACACTCTTCGCTGGGCATATAGCACATCTCCGAAGGCCTCGGCTGCAGCAAACTGCGAGGTAAAACAGATCAGCAGCAACAGCAACAGCAACAGCAACAAGAGCAATCGTTGCGGGCTGCATGCATGCTACAGGGGACATAAGGAGGCTAAGCAGACAGCCAACTCTTACCCGCTCCTCTGCGGTCACAGGGACATCATCGATCTGCAGCAGCTGCGGCAGCATATGCACACAGTGCAGCCGCCAATGAGGAAAAGAGGCCATCGGTCCTGGGGATACCTGCAGGCTTTGCAGGGCCTCTGTTGACTTCAGCGGTGACAGCTGCAGCGGTTGTTCCAGACCAAGATTCTCCTGTATGTGCAGCTTTCGCAACAGGCCGTTCCTGCCGAGCCCCAGCGGCTCGAGCGACTCCAACTTGTTGCCCTGTTCAAACAGAAGACAAGGCATATAAAATGATCTTTTGTATATTTGTTATGCATTTCTTCTAGAGCCAGCAGACCCCCTCAGTCGGCGGCAACAGAAGGAGGAGGAAGGGGCGGACCTCCGCATGAAGGACGACCACATGGGGAGCTCGTTGAATGCCCTCGAGACTTTTCAGCTGATTGTTGCTGACGCTGAGGGTGTCTAGACACTTGAGATGGGGCAGGTACTCGAGCGAGTCAATTGCATTATTGCATATATCCAGTTCCCTCAGCAAGCTATTCCTGTCTAAGCAACCTTCCTTTAAAGAGGTTATTCGGTTGCCCGCAAGCCGCAGCACACGCAAACGGAGGTTGAATTGCCAGTCTCCTAAGCACATAAATTCAAATCACAAGCCAAAAGGGAGGCGCCCAGCCGCCGGCTCAACCCGTGGCTCGCTGCCTGATCACCTCTCCACGCAGTGCATCTTAGCTGCAATTCTCTTCGTTTCTTCTGCTTTAGGCATAGAAGTGGCGTTTAATGCAGTGTTGTTAGGTAACGGTACACTTAATAGGCTAGGGTTTAGGGTGTATAGTTCAAGGTTTCTTTGTGCCACCTAGAGCTGTGATATGGTTGTTGCTGAGGTCGACATGCTCCAGTTTGGGATTCGCAGAGAGTTCGGCGGCAGATTCGATTTGGTTGTTTCGAGCGTCAAGGCGAACGAGATTTGCAGCGAGACGAACAGGGTAAAGGCTGCTGAGCTTATTGTGAGACACATCGAGGAGGAGCAGTTTGGTGAAATCGCAGAGCAGAACCAGCTGCCGCAGACCCCGTCCCGCCAGCGAAAGACAAACGTTCCCCAACCGCCCTTCTGGCGGCGTCTGCTGCAGCCCGCTGAGGCCTTCTTTGAGCCACGCGGCACACTCTTCAGAAGAAGGAAACTGCAACAGCAACGCAGTCCGAGTGATAGGAGTGTCAGTGAAACACAAACTGTGCACAAGGCTCTGCCACTGTTGGGCAGCTGCTAAATCAGCCGAGTCGAGGCCCCAACAATAAGAGCATTCAACGGGCCATCAGGGCTTCACCAGGGGCGTGGGCCTCGCTAGCTGCAAGGAAGCTGAGAGTCTCCTTGCTTCCATGTGGGCTCGTTGCCCAACTCAGCACAGCTACAGTCTTCGTCCCTACATCTACTAATTTCTTTTAATTTATTTGCGGCAAGCGCCTCTTTCCACATTAGGGACTTAGTGAGCCGCGTTGCAGGTTCGTCGGGCTATCCCGGTGGCGGGCACATATGCAAGAGTAAGCACCTCAAGGCGGCACCAATGCGGTGTCCTGATCTGTCTCTAGCTATTTTAAGGGATATGTTGTAAGCAGGCTAAGCCAGTCAATAACCCTAAACCCTGAAATCTGGATAGGCCTAAGAGGTACACCGAAGGGGTCCTATTGCAGTGCCCATTTAGTAGCAGTTTTGCCGAAGATCAAGTTAAGCACGACCTGATTAGATTTGGGGTGAAGGCACTGTCACAGTTGAGGAGCGGAAGATGCGGTGTGCGAATAGCTAAATGTGCCTTTCTATGAGGTCACATAGGATCATGATCTGTTTCTTAATCTGCAGTAAGACGTGGCTTGTGGGGCGAGCGTTGCTGGGTAGTGGTAATTGAATTAACGGGCTTTCTTTTTCTTTATTTAGATAGGAGTTCTTACTGTCGCTTCTTCTGCTGGGTCCTCCTCCAGGGACCTTCTAAAGGGCCAGCCGCCGCCCGAGTCGGCGGCCATATCTGTGAGAGAAACCTCACGTCGAGATACGGGTTGAAGAAAACAATGTGTCTACGAGTGCACTGAGATGAAATATAGTTTGAAATGCAGTCAAATGTTTTTTTTAATGTAGAAGAACACAGATGCTGAGGAGATTGTCCTTCAAGACTAAGAAAACTGAAGGCGGGGCCCACAGCGTTCGATGAGACAGACCCTCCTCCCCGCTCGGAGCTGTCTGCAGATACCCAGCCGCCGGTTTCATACAAACTGGTAATATAGAAGTCTTCTCAATCCCCTTGAACTCTCTACCAAATTCAGAGCTTAATATTCTTCCTTACTTTCGGTGGGCAGAGTAGCTCACCATCACTTTCGCGCCACCGTCCGCTGGCGAGGTCACCGTTCCCTTGGAGACGCAGGAGGCTCGCAACACAAGCGCCGACTGTCTTTCGCCTGTGTCCAAAGAATCTCAATTTGGTTTAAGTAAGCCCAATACCTCTAAAGCGGCACATGCGCCAGAAGACTGTTCAACTACTAAGGACCAGCACAGCTACCTGAATAAGTCTTTCGCTTCTCCCCTCCCTATGTCAGTAGGGCAGAAGCTTGAACGTTCATCTTCTTTAGTATTAAATGGTGTGTCTATACAAATAACACAGTTGGCCAAGCAACTCAGCCGGCACCTCGCCCTGTGAAACACGTTCCCCTCCCTGTCGGTTTATAGCCTGCCGCCCTAGAATCTCTAAACAACTACCGAGAGTGCCGTGTGCCCCACAGAGCAGCATACCACCACAGCTCAATGAACAAAAGCCGTTAAACAGTCCTTTAACAACTGAGTAAAGTGTCTTGTGAGACAAACAAAGTGTGTCCCCAAGTCGAAATGTCCCCCACCTGCAGAACAACATGTTCCAAGAATTAAACAACGGGTTATCAGAATTAAGCAGACGTCCTAACATTAAACACAGTCCCTCCGCAATCCAAGTATCTTAAACAACTTAAATGAGTGTCTTCATAACTAAACATCGCCTTTAGCGCTGCTCCTTCCCCATCATCATGCGGAGGTTCCAATGTTGGGCGCAGGGCAGGAAAGCTGACAGCCGAGGCCCTGACCTGTGAAGACACGTGCCCCCCTGCCGTCCATGAAGGAGATTGTAGATGTGCATGCATTTTAATCCTCAAACAGACACTTAAGAAGAGCTGCGCCTGGCAAATAGCCACGTACACTAGGAGATAGCCACCTTCTCCCGCCTGTACCTGCACCCGGCTCCGTTTTGCGACCTTTGGCGCTCCGCCCTAATTTACCTGCTGCAGTCCTTGCTGCAGCAGCGTGCAGCCCTGGTTGTGGTAGCCCTTTGTGCAGACCTTGTTGCATCCGTTGTTGCAGCCATTGCTACAGTCCTCGCTGCAGTCCTTGCCACAGCTGTCTCTGTTGCTCTCAGCAGCAGTGAAAGCAGCAGATAAAGCAGGAGCTGGCCATAGAGCAAAGAGCGAAGAGAGTGATTTGCAGCGTCATCTCCCGAGGCGGTGCCGAAGAAGAGCCAAAGCCTTTGGCACGCGATGCATCTTTGGCGCCCACTCTTGACCATGGGGACGAGAGAAGCTCACGCCCCCAAGTAAAAGACTTGTCCTACGGGTGGTCGCTGGGGGAGCTCCACTTTGGGGGTTGCGGAGACTGGGGAGGCAAATCTATGAAGCTCAGAGAAGGCCCCGTAGGGACTGTTGGACTCAGCAAGAAGTCAGGCAGCGGCGGCGGCCGTCGCTGTCTGCTCTGTTCCAGGTTGCCCGCATGGAGGGGCAGGCGAGGAGGCCTGTGTTTGTTGGAGGGGGCCTCCTCCTCAGTGCTTTGCAGAACGGGGGCTTCCTCTCGAGTCCCTGCCCACTCGTTGAAGAGCTGCCGTGTGAGAGAGTCCATAGGCGAAGGCAGCAAGGCGTCGGGGAAAAGATTCTGGTCAAAGACAGGCAACACCCGGCGACGGATCGTATCTGTGAGCTCCCCCAAGGCCGCCTCCTGCGCATGAATGATTTGAGCTGTGCGCTGACGCAGCTCCCAAAGGCCCCAACAAGAAGCCAAGGTGTTTAGAGTCATGAGCATCAGCAGCCACCACTTGGTCAGACCATCTCCGCCCCCAACCCCTTTTCGCTCGCGGCTTCGAGACTGCAGCGGAGTCTCATACACCACACGCGCAGGCAGCAGACCCCCCTGCATCCCCTCTCCCGCCAGGGGCCCCTGCAAGGCATACCCTAGCGCTGCATTGTACATAGGGGCCCCCTGCCAGTCTGCCGATGCCGCTGGGGAAGCTCCCCCAGAAGCCTTTCTTCCCCCAGCTGCGGGAGGAGACTGCGTGCCAGATACCTCCTTGTAAACCGCATCCAAAGCCCCAAGAGGCTGCTCAGCTTGCACCATTGAGGGGGCTGCTCCATGGGGGCCTCCTCCCTTGGCCACAGTGGGGCCAGGAGAAGGCGGCGAAGCCCCCTCCCCTACAGCTGCCTCTTTGGGGCCCCCGTTGCTCCACGCCATAGCTGCATGCCTTCCCTAACTCAGAAGCCCCGGATGCTCAGAGGGGCCTCTCGGCCCTCACGCAGGGGCGGCGCTTTATTCCTTGTCCTTAGGAGGTAGGGAAGGGAGCAGAGATATATACGCTGCTGTTGTGAGCGGCAACGCCTGCCGAGATGCCAAGTGGGGCTTCCGACGGCCCCGAAAGAAGAAGAAAAGGAGCTCCACCCAAGGATGCAGCATGCAACATAATACACGCGGAGCGAGGGAGACGCGGGAGCATGCGGCCCAGCACCTCGTATGCCAAGCAGCACCCCCAGCAGTCGACGAGCAGCAGCTGAGCCAGTGGCCCTTCGATGCACAAACGATCTGCTGCTGTGAGGCTTGGGGGAGAGAAAGAGGGCTCAGGAACGCACGAAGGAGCGAAAGGGATTTGTTGAGCTGTGGGGCCCCCGGGGGAGGCGAGGAGAGGGCAGCTCCATGGACATGTAAAACTCCTCAACCCTGAAGCCTTCGCCTTGTAGCCATGAGCACATATATAATGAGATGGATGCACAGATGAAATGGCCACACAGAGGCTCCGTGCTTGTCGCTGCCTCGCGCCCAGTCACGACCGCCCTGTCAGGCCCTCTTTCTCCCGTTTAAGTCCTTTTCCCCCTTTTTATATTACACTTGTCTTATTTCTCCGTAAATACCCCTGCAAATTGCACAGAATTGTCCTCGCTTTCTGCCGTCCCCGTACTTCAGCGCACCGCTGGACCGCGTGCCCCTTGTGGAGCCACTACGGAAGCTGAGCTCCTGAGGCATAGCCGGCGGTAAGCAAAGTGCTGTCTGGGGATCAGCGCGCTCACTGCAAAGAAAAACTGTAATTATTTTATTTCCATGAAAGACCAAATGCATCCAAGTGATTACAGCCGCTAACCGTAAGGCAGCCCATTGGCACTAACTGTGAAGCCGCATAGAGGGGGCTGCTGCAGGTGAGGCGTGTTTCTCGAAGTATGCTGGTATTCCGTGAGCTTGACGTATCAGCAGGTGATTACACGCACTTTCCCCTGAGAATGGCCACTCCGTGCACTACGTCCCAACTTCCCACGAGCCAACCAATTGGCATGTTGTACCTAGTGTAGCATGGTCTGATTGATGTTGTAGCGCGCATCTACTTTTGCTTGAAGTCTAGCTATGGAGGGCTAGGCTCGAGTTTAACGATTCTCTGCACTACAGTCCTCAATGGCAGCGCAAGCAGCGAAAGAGCTGCTGCAAGGTGTGTTGCAGCTATGACAGACCTGTCGCAAGACTTCCCAGCAGCCCGAAGCCCATGGGCCTCTGTGCCCAAGGGGGGTGGAAGCTGGAGGAGAGGTCAGGTACTTTGGGTGAGCCGCTTTTCTTAAGTATTTGCTCTACTGCAGCGCACGACAGTCCTCATGTAAGATCGAGGATGCCCCCGCACTGTGATAGAAGGCTGCATGACATGAGCTGCGGCGCATCGTACTGTTAGTGCTGAAAGGCACCAGGGGAGAACCGCCTAGCCTCCCTTTCCACATGTGCTAGCACTGTATTTAGCATAGCCCGTTCGCTGGTGGCGCAACAGCACATTCATACAGCGATGACGCTTGCAAAAAAAATTCAGTCGTGTTTGCATGTGAGGCTATCTTGCGCTAGTTGCAGTAAGGTGCGCCTCAACTCAGTCCAGGCAACCCCTTCTTCTGCAGTCTTATGTCCTGAGCTACTGTCCAGGAAGCCTAGGCACAAGGGAGGGTGGTCTGCTAATTTCAGCGAACTATTACTTAAAGTCCTTTTGCTTTATTACAGTTCATGACGGTCTTCCAGTAAGACTGGCTACTGGGTACCGAGTTCTCTGGCTGCTACCGGTTATTGCATGCAATCATTTTCTTGGCCAGCATGCATAATGTCTATATCTGGGTCGTGTCATTGGCTGCTTTTTTCGTAGCAGCTAGGGAAGTGGAAGGGGCATTTTTCAGCTTGGGAAGGCACAAACGCCCCATCGTCAAGGCGAGGTCCACAATTTTACGCGCTGGACCCTCTCCGTTTTCCAGCCAGTTAGGGAGTGGTTTTTCTCTAGCGGGAGGCCCTGCTATGGGCCATTAATGTAATATGTGGGAATCCATTGCTGCGCTTCTGTTCACCAGGAACTGACACGTCTCAATGCCACTTTCTACTGATAGTTTCCCTTCTTTAATTTCACCAAACTTGAGTCTCGCTTGCCTGCTTGTCGACCCGCGGATAAAGCTAAGGAGCTTCCATGCTCCGGATGCGCTCGGGCGATAACTGTGCTTTGCTCAGGTATACCCGCAATTATCGTCTCTCCCCTTCTAGCTCAAAAGGTGCCAGTAGCAACGGTAGCTATTCGGCTTCATCTTGAAGCAGGTGTAACTCAGATCGAACTAGGAATTCCGCCACTTTCCCTTCGTCGTGGCGCCTTTCACATGTGAAATGTCGACAAAGGGTGAGGCATTCTTCATGAATTGTCTTTACTGTAGGCGTTTACGACTTGAAGGGACGCAGATAGTGCCCTTGCTCCGGTATGACGTGGAGCCAAGCCGTTGGTCGGCTCTGCACTAGAGGAGAGACCCTCAAAAACCTCTATTATCCGACAGGAGACAAGGGCTGAAGAACTGGCACACGCTTGAGGTGGGGAATGCGGGGACCGTCTTTTGGGCTTAGACTCTTGCAAACCGGCTTCGATCCCAATCATTGATATTGCTCTAGGCCGCTCGGCTGTGAGGGAGCTATTCGAGGCCTCTCACCTCTCCCGATGAACAATACTGTGCTCCCATGTGCAGCAATGGCTCTCACCCTTAATTGGAAGCCTTCGCCCGCTGCACAATATATGCAGAAGATCTGGTATATGAGTCCCCACAAAGGAGATGACCACTCCAGACCCCAGTTGTCTTGTTTACAGGCGCACAAGGTTTGGGAGCTGCTAAAGAGACGAGCCGGCCTATCAGTGTCTGCGATGAACGTTGGTGCAGCCTTTGCTGTAAGACCGCTGTAGCACAGTCTGCGGGATGTCTGCTCTCGTGCCTCTACTTGCTGGCACGCTGAATGTAGAGAGTGAAGCGAGGATTTAGTGACCGTATATACCACTGTCTGCATCGCTAACTGGTGTAACAAAAACGCTATTTGTATGTGTGCGCAAGGGGGACTGCCTGGTACAATTAGTTGCAGGTAGGTCCTTCAGCCGGTGTGTTCAAGGTGCCTGCAGCCTGGAGGCTGCAGAAGTGGCCATCTGGTTTTATAAATTCTTCCACTAAGGCTTTGGCGCTACTGCAGCACTCGACGGTGCTCAACTACAATCGAGCGCCTCCGTCTCACCAGCCTTACGCGCAAGCGCAGCCAAACGCCCTACGCTTCATAAACAAACCTCATAGAAAGTAGTTAAACGCATGGTTGGCCATAGGTTGCCAGACTGCAGATGACTGAATACAAGCAACAGCTCCACTTAGCCATGCTAAAGCCTTACACAAGGGACCCTCTTTACACATACAGAGAGGCACAACCACATGCAAGGGCGTTCAAACCAGGTTTTGATATATAAACTAGTTGTGTGTGTAATTACAAAACATTATCGTGGACCTCAATAGCTACGCTGAGAGCAAATAGAAATACACGAACCAGCATATGGCGTATCATGCTACAGCACCTCGCCTTCGCTTCAGCTGTGAAAAGAAGTGGCCTGTTCCTGCCTCTAAAAAAGTAAATGGAAAAGGTTTTGAATTACTTCTACCTCGCAGCAAACAAGCATATGAGCTTGTATTCCGCACGTAAGTTCGGCTTTTGGCTGCTAAAGCGGTTGCGTGGGGCTTGGGGCTGCCTCTCCAGACAGATCGCTTCCACGATGGGGTTTGCGGGGCCAGCATGGCAATTATGCAGGCTGCTTGTTGGGCGAAATTTAAGAATAACTCCTCTTCCTTACCCTTCGCGTCGGCTTAATACTCCATAGGACCAAAATGGTGGGCTGTATTACATTTTACTGGCGACGGAATGCTTTCCGCGTCTTCTGGCTTCGGCAATGTGCGGCTCTCTGTACGGTGTAGGGACGGCTTAATGATGCCTTCCCTTTATCTTTTCTTGTTTGTTGTGAGAAAGTTAGACTCTTCCTGCATTGGAAGGGGGTTAATATGTGTTCTCTTTTCGGGGAAGGGCTAACGAACCTCGGTTATGAGCCCTCAGCCGCCCGCGCGCCTACAGTGTTCTTTCCTTGAAACGAATTGGGCTTGATAGTTGCATGCTTGAGTACCGTGCGAAGATATTCCTCTGTGCGGGTTTCTTTAAGGCTTTTCAAGAACGTGGAGCGCCGTGGGCTTGCCACGCCCCCTCCATTTTCCGTAATCTGGGTAGTTTGGGGGCTATCGGGGATGGCGGCATCTTGTGTATTCAGTTGAATGGACGTTGCAGGCGTGTGTCATCGGGCAGCGGGCAGGTGATAGGGGGTTTGCTTGCTGCGTTTGGTGCTCAGGCGGAAGACGCGACGGCTCCCCGCAAGAGGACGTTCCGTACGTTCACCTACCGCGGTGTAGACTTGGAGAAGTTGGTGACACTTCCCCTTGACAAGCTGGTGGATCTCTTCCGTGCCCGCCAGCGCCGCAAATTTAGCCGCGGCATCAACCAGAAGGCGTTGCCTCTTATGAACAAGTTGAGGAAGGCCAAGAAGGACTTGCCATATGGCGAGAAGCCCGCTCCAGTAAATACACACCTGCGCAATGTCGTGGTGGTGCCGGAAATGATCGGATCGTTGGTTGGCGTCTACAACGGCAAGCAGTTTATCAATGTTGAAATCAAGGTAAGGGTTTTATTCAGCCTCACCGAGGGCTGCACTGTCTCACCGAAGGTGCAGAGTCTACCCACAGCCGTCCTGCCCAGCATCGTGGGCACTTTAATTGAAGCATTAGTAGATGGCGTGAACGGAGTAGCAGTGGTTTTCGTGCTTTTTCTTTCGCAGCCAGAGATGGTGGGCTACTACCTTGGCGAGTTCTCCATCAGCTACAAGCCGGTTCGCCATGGCAAGCCTGGTATCGGCGCCACACACTCTTCCCGCTTCATCCCTCTTAAGTAAAGCACCGACTGGGATGGCATCGCCTTAGAGGTGTGCCAGGCGTCGGGTTGTTTTCATTTAACGGTTTGGGATTATTTTCTGTTTTTGTTGCGTCGCGTGTACTAAATCTCAGTATATAGTAGTCGGCAAAAGCCTTCCTAGCTGTTGTCTAGTTCGCTATTAGTGCATCTAGTCTCTGAGCATTAAGCAGTAGTTATGCGAACACTTAAACAGGAACGTTTGCCAAATAGAAAGCGTAAATCTGCGGGGGTCCGCCGCTAGTTTCCAGTGCTGTGAGGTCTGTTAAAACACGCCGTTAGACTGGATCAGAATAATCCGTCTTCGGCTTGAATTCCTTTCGCCTTCCTTTCCTGCGACTCCGTCTGCACAAAGCGACGCCCGCAGGCCGAACATTTAAGGTATTTAACATTTAAAGGTGACGCCGCTAGGTTTCTAGCATGCACACGTCACAGTACTACGCAACCAGCGTGCGCACAGACGCTCTGCAGCTCGGAGGGAGGCGACTGCGGGCCGTTCCTGTAGCCTTCTTACCCAGGCTTTTGCTATTGTCCTCTTCATTTCGCTGTCACCCTGAAATCGCAGGAAGTTAGAACGCGCGTATATAGCAGTTAAGTAGACGTCGGTATGCTTGCTCGCAACCCCGCTACCTAACAAATGATCGGACGGTGCGGGGGCATGCATCCGCGGACTCGCGAGAGGCGGTACTTACTTGGTTGTACAGGCTCTTCATCATGCTCATGATTGACTGCGATGGGTCGGCAGATGGGTCTAGCTTGGGGATCGCATTTGACTGCGTCGGCTTTGCTACGGAGTCCCAGTGTTCTCCTGGGCGCAACTGCACATACCGTACCCAGCGCACGCATGCGAACACAGGATTTGCCCAAGGGCCGCAGAAGGCCAGCTGCACTCAATGAGCGGCAGCAACTAATCCTATCCACTTCACGGCTGCCTTAGAAACCTCTTGAACACCAAAGCGTACTTTTGCCAAGCGGATGGTCGCAGTGTCCCGTTTAACGGAGAAGTTGGACTCTGAAACACTCGGAATCATTAAAGCAGACGTTTGTACCTATGAACTTTAAGAGGAAGTGACAGGCTCCCACGTGTAACTGCATCCAATCTAAGCCGTTGGCACATCCGTCTTCGAAGTGTGGCTACAGGGGATCAGAGGACGCGCAAAAGCAAAGCCATACTCTGTGTGTCGATTGGAGCAAAGAGAGGACTAAATTTGAGGTTATAGTTCTTCTGTCGCAGATTTCGCACCTGAAGGTTAGAGGAACACAACGATAAACTAAGACTGATAGTATGGTACTGTACCCGCTTTACACTGGCTTGCCCCTCTGAAATTTCGAAAATATGGGAAGAGCTGAGGAACATACCACCAACTCTGCGCTATTGTCCTCGAAGCGCACAGACGTTGCGTCAGGGGAGAGGTCTGTCAGGCCGTCCAGCTGTACATAAACCCTAAGCATGGCCACACAAGCAGAAATAAAAGCAGACGCAGACGAGATTAAATGCACATAGGTTTGGTGCATTCTCCTCAGAACGCTCCAGTGACAGCCTTGTCCCGGGGCAGCGCCAATTCCTCGAACTCGAACCCACTTTACGAATGTTGGCGTCTGATCCCACGCAAACCGGTCGATTGTATTGAAAACCTTCAAGCAAAAAATAAACAGGCAGAATAAATGAAGATGCTCCGGAAAGTTCGGGGGGCGAATGCAGTGCCTTAATAACGATACAGAGCTCAACATCCTGTTCATCTTTTCGCTTCTCCACGGACAATCTGGACTCACCTCTTGCGTAGAAACCCCTTGTGCTGCGCACTTCTCCAAGCGTTCTGCCTGCACAGGCAAGCGAGGCAGTGGAAAACATAAAAGGCAGACCCCTTGATGCCATGCTAACAAGCCCAACAGAGATAGCAACTCTCTCCTCTCTCAAGGCAACTCATTGAGGGAGGATACAGCCATTGAAATACCTCTTGGATTTGATCTCGCAGTCGCTGGCACTGCTCACTCAGCAAGCGCATGACGGCGGGCCTTTTGGCAATTTTTACCAAGGACTCGAGCTCCTCCAAGTCGCTTCGAAGAGCCGATGTGTGCTCCATTGTATCTTCCCTGTCAAATACCTGCGCCATTGAGCAAAAAATTACACTTTGTGTGCTCCTTCTTTCAAAGCTAAGGCTACAAAAGCGTAACACCAGAGGAGCGGCCGATTGTTAGGCGCTACAGCGTAGTCCCCCTAAGCGACCCCCTCTCAACAATTCTGAAGGCAAATCCCAGAAACAGGACCGCAAATTATCCAACTCCAGACTTACAGAAAGCACAGGAGGCTAACACGCAGAATAATACCTGACTGCACGTCAGACACGATTGTCGATGCCCCCCCTAAGCCAAAAGGGGTCGGCGCACTGCGGACGGCGTGGAGCGTGAAGTTCGGCTTTCCCCATCAAACCTCGATACAGTAAGTCAATAAAGCAAATACTAAGTAAAGATCAACTATCACAGAAAGCAAAGGATGCTGGCCTGCAGCCAACTGAGGCAAGGTGCATGAAGCGTGAGCCTCGTGATGGCGCCATCTAACGGTAACGAATAACACTGAACATGTTCTGAAAATTCCAGCCCATGCCCCTTCCTTCTCGCCTACATACTGGCACATGCATGCACAGGAAGGCGCGAGCATCTCTTAAGTGCATTATTCCAGTAAACCCTTCCGCTCTAACGGATTGGGCTTGATATCAGCATGTGGGCGCGGAGCTGCGCTGCTACCATGTCCACATTTTTTCGCAATCTTCTACAAAAATTGAGCCGCCCTTGTTCCATCTGAGCTGCAGCAAGACCCCCTGGATTTTCTCTAGAGTGTACTTCGGGTGCGGGGGGAGCTTCCGTGAGAGCATGGTTTGTTCACAATGTTTTGCTTCCATCTGAAAAGTCTGCTCTTTTCAAGAAAAAGGTTCTCGTGTCCTTCCGAGACTTAGCATGCGTTTACGAAGGGCCGCCACCTGCTCAACCAGTTTTGCTGTAGCGGGACATGAAGGATGTTCTGTTCTTAGTTTAAACTAACTAGCTAGTTAGGTAGTTTTAGTGTGCATGGATTTCAACTTGCAAGCAGGCTGGCTACCGCGAGCCAAGCAGTTGTTTAGAGAAAGTCTACGGCATTAATGCATGCATCCAAAGGGGGATTGGGTATACCTGCTTGCGGGTTTGCCTAGTGTGGCGTGAGACCTAGAACGTAGCAGAGGACCGTCGTGGGCGGCGATTGTGTCAAATGCCTATAGGAATAGTTCGCAAAAGGCAGCTAAGCATCCCTCCATCCTCCTGGGGTCGTGGGCACAACGACCCAAAGGCCTTTTGCTGGTAGAGTAGCGAAGCGGGCCGCTACGGGCTGCAACGCACCGTGCTGCAACTGGTGATGCAGGACAGCTCCGCACGCAAGCGCAATCATTCACCCCATTGCTGCGCATACTAACACCAAAGATGCCGTTCCACTGCGCTCACGAGGGTTGGAGGTAGTGACTGATGTCATTTGCTAGTGGAGATCTCGTAAGTGTTTCCACCCTACTGCAGTTCGCAGCGCCCCTGGGCTAAGGCCAATGATTAACTTTAAAGTAACTGCTCTATGATTCTGTTCAACAGCCGATGCATCTCAACGAGGAGGACTTCCCATCAAACACCATCGCTTCTTCATATTCCTAGAATCACCGACTAGGACAGTTTATTCCATATCGTTATTTTCAATGCTTGATGAGCCGCCGTTGTGATAGGGCCGCCAACAGTCAAGTGCACGACACTACGTTTGTGTGTTTATTGGCTATACTGAGTTAAGTAAGCACCTAGATCCTCTGTATTGTTCATGGGTGCAGCACAATGAGTATTGAGGATGCATGCTGGTAGGGCTCCGTTTTGCGCAGAGCTGATGGGAGAAGCGCTGCACCTTTGCATATGCTGCATCTTCCTCCCGATATGCTGGGGATCCTGTAACGCTGCGTTTAATATGGCCGAGAACGGTAGGCAAGCCCAAATGCAGCCTGGGGAAACTATAATCTCCCAAGCTGTGAACCCATTTTTGCTCATGCCAGTCCTAGTTAAAGGCCGATGACTCTTCTAATGAGTCCTTGACCGTAGCAGAGGAATGTGGTGATCTAAGGGAGTGTCAAATGACTCAATAATTCCACAGAAGCACCTGACCTCCCCCCCATTGCTTAGCTATACTGCGCAAAGGGCCCAATGTCCTGGGGATGGTATGGAGAGAGGGCACCCTGCATGGTTTGCAACGTATCTTGCTGCAACTCCTTCTGAGGGGCAATTCTGCATGCAAGGATAAGAAATCCCCGCTCTGATAGATGCAGTATCACTCTAGGCAACTGCTAGATACTGTTTTGGTCCTATGTGGTCAGCCTGCATGCAATTAAAAACCCATGTACCAGCACCATACCGAACATCTAGGAGCTCTGGTCGTAAGTATTCTAAACAGCCTAGTTTTGCCAGTTGAATGGTTTCAACGAGTTGTTCCGATAGGCGTTCATTTTCCCAGGGAACTTCTTGTAGTGCATCACATTTATAACACCCAGAAAAAGCCAAGCATACGGCCATCGGACTTTTGTGCCACCGGCCTACCTCTGCAACAATTGGCACGAACTCGAATGACGCTGAATGCTTCACAAGCACTAGATGAAAAGAAACATACGCCTATCGTAGACACCGCCACACAGCACATCACAGCTGCACGCACCCGCTCATTCTCATGTCACTAACGTAATGGGGAATAAGCACAGTCTTAATCAATCATCTGGAGCAATCACAGGCTAGGGTGTAAGCGTATACAAACGCCGCACGGAACGAAGGATTCAACATGCGTATTAGAGTCGTTATGCATGAAGTACAAACTAGAATCATGAATACCGTCCAAAATTGCTCTATATGACTTTTGGCGTGCTGAGTTAATAATCAGAGTAGGTTCCAGGGCCCCGTTGCGGCACGAGCCTTCAGGGGCGCCACGTGCCAGCGCAGCCACAGACTTCGCATCGTTGCCCTTGCTGTGTCCTCATGGAATTTCTGGTATTGTTACTATTTTACGAACGTACCATTTGCTGCTGAGATGTGTGACTGTATCCAGGGCTACCTTTCCGACTCCCTAGACTCGGGATGCCACGGCCGCCTCTAGGGTTCTTACATCTCCTGTGCCACAATACTCACGCTAACTTTCCTTATGAAATTTATATACAGAAGGGAGCATTTTCACTATGGGAACTTTAGACGTTAGCTGGCCGGGGGCATGGCGCCTGGGACAGCGATTACCGGCTCATGAGCGAAGTAAACTCCTTGGTACGGAGGGTGACGAATGGCTAGACCGCTTTTGTTATGGAGGATGTTGTCAAGAACTAGAACAAATGCCAAGTAAATTGCCTTCGAAGTGGTCCTGGAGCATCCAGATTCTCTACAGGTGTGATTTGCGTGTGCGCACAGCTCAAGTAGAGGCTGCCGCATTGTTACTGCTGCATTTGCAAGACGACGCGCTAAAAAGACAGTTGGAATATGACGACGAGCTGCAGAAGTGGCTTAAAGAGCTGTTGCTGCGGCTGCCGACAGCATATGAATGCCACTCCGCCCAGGCAACTCCCCTGCCCCAGACGACCCAAAAGTATGGATAATTTATTTTGCACCCTACCCCCTTGCCTGTAATACGATGCCGTTGCAACCATTGTAGATTACATAAGCCTCTTGCTGTAGGGTGGTTCGTCATTTACTTGTTTTTTTCTACGTGTTGGACAGGCTGCTGCTGCGGGTCTTTCTGCGGCTGTCGCGGCTGCAGCTGGTCGAGCAGCAGCTGCAGCAGCTACTCTCCTTGCCATGCTCGGCCTGCCTGGATGTTTGCCTATGTTGGGAAGCAGCAGATCCAGCGTTATGCATTGAAGTTGCCGCTAATCTGCTGGCCTCGCTGAAGCCCACAAAGCGACAAAAGCTTGTGGCGGAATTACGAGAATCTGTACAATGTACAATTGAGGCTTCCAAAGAGTCCTTAGACGCTCTGAGCAGAAGGTCGGATTGTCCCTTGGTGTATTCACCATCGTCTGTACTGGGAGGACACGGCGCTTTGTCTGCGTGGCAGGAGGCTGCTGCTTCCACTTTGCAGCCGTTAATCGAGGCCCTTGCAATTTTACGAGTGGCAACCTGTTGCTTGCCAGTTTCATTTGCACTGGAGTTGTGGGATAGGAGGCGAAATGCGGACTGCCCAATGCCCACAATAGAGGCAGTGCTGAACTCCTTTAGAGAGCCGGAGGCCGCAATAACTGCCCAGTCTGCTTTCTCGGCTCCCCTTAGAGCCATCTGTGCAACACTTGTAAGGGCCACCACCATCAGCTTCCAATCGCAGCATACGCTTTTCTAACGTCGCATCGTGGTTTCTTAATATGGCTATCCAGTGGGTGTGGGATTTCCAGTGACTACATACCTCGAAGGCATCATCGTTGGGGGCCAGTGGTTGGTGTTTCAGACGCGTCCTCCGTGGTTTCGACGATCTACACCACTTTTGCCACCAAACCTTCATCAGGCCGCCGCCAGAGCTCGGGCCCTGGCTTGTTGCTGTTTAGTGGGGGAAGCAGCAGCCCAGAGCAGGGATGTTCGGGAGGAGCTAAGAGCTGGAGACACCAGGAGACCTAGTAGGCGCCTGCAGCAAAGGGCAGAGGAGTTGTTGCAAGGTTGGGGTGCCTCGCTTCTCGAGCTGTTTGAGGTAAGCATAAAAACACTTCGGGAGGGCCAAACGACGGTCTGAAGCACCCGGATGTTCTGACGGTCATTGTTTCTGCTAAATCTCAGGTTTGTTCGACGGGCGAAGGCGCCACAGAATGCATTGTCGGTGACTTGGAGGTTAGCGGCATTCGTTCTTTGCTGCAGCAGTGGCGCCTGGCCGATGTGTAAGCTTTGAGACGATCCTGCCGCAAGTTTTGTGCTGAGCTTTGCATCAATGCTGGGTGAATTTGAGGGTGGTGCGCGTTCAGTGTAACGTGAAAGGCATTTAGAATTTATCTCCATATCAGGGCTGCAGAACGTGAAATTGTTTTGCCGCACAGAAATGAAGACCAGATAGATTACATCGACTCCATTTTGTCCGCTTCGAAAACCGTAAGGATGCCACCAGGAATTTTGCTGGGCCTGACTCGCCAAAGCTAGTTTGTTGTCCGGTCCCTCAAAGTATAACGGCCGTTGCACCAGTTGCTTTGGCCCCCGCTGCTGCAGCTCCATTGTACAGAAAGGAGATTCAATGTAGGCTTCATGCTGGCTCGATTACTGTCGGCTTTCCTGGTAGGATGAAGTTGGAAGCACCCAACAGCCGCCCGCTCCCCCAGAGAACAAGACTTCACTGGCTCTGACTCCAGCAGATGCTACGACCGTACGGTAAGGTTTGCATTTATATATCAGAGGAGCAGTGCTGGTTTGCTCGTGCACAAAAGCTCTACCCTACTTTGTTGCGCATCTTTTATTGATAGCTGACAGAGCTGGCGCTTCTGGGAAGAATTGGCTTTTAGGCAACTGCAAGAGATGCTCCCCAGTCATGGGCCGGGTTACTTGTATTTGGCGCTTCGGGAGTTAAGAGGAAATGCGGACGAGGTTGTCTCTCTCTCCATGGAAAATATGAAGCCTGCCAACCTGCGATCTGTCCCAGTCGAGGCGACTCTTGAAGGTAACCAAGCCTGAAACCCTGCACTAGAACCTGGATTATTTCAGCCTAGCTTTTTTTGTGAATGTGTTGGGCGCCATAGTGAGTTTTTTTCGAGGGCCTGCGCCATTAGTAGGCACTTTGCAAGCACAGCTCATGGCCTTTTTGTCGTTTGTTGGAATTCCAGATGCGGAGGAGTTCATAGAACGGGAGAAGCACGGCGCAGTTCCGTCGCTAAGCAAGATATCAGAGAGTGCCGACCTCAAGCGTCAGGTTCTTGCTCTCGCGTAGGCTGTGATGCGAGCTACCCTTGTGCCCTTTTCATATGTTGGCACTATCAGCAATTAAATTGCCGTTATTCCTGTAGTCTGCATTTTCATCATGTACCCACACTTTTGAAGAGGGCGGTTGCAATGAAATGGAACGAACAGCCGTCGTTGTGCACGCAGGGAGCGGGCGGCTGCGGAAGCTTCGGAGTGCAGCGATGACACGAGCAGTTCGCTTTACGATGATGATGCGGACGAAGAGCTTCTGGCAGAGGCTGTGGCTAGCCGGGGGAACCCTGCAGAATGTCAGTGCAGCTTGAAGGCCTTGTGGCATGCGACGACGAGTAGACGATGCGTAGATACCCCTAAACCGCTACCAATGCATGTTGACTCTGCCTTAGCAGGTGCATATTGCCTGTGCTGTTGTCATCACAATGATGCGCAATGCAGCCGAGGCAGAGGAGAGTTCGTCTTCTGACGAAGCTGAGCAAGAGCAGCAGGGCACTGCAAATTCGTTCCGCGGAGGTAGGGAGCACTGCTTTTCGTCATTGGGTTGAAGGCTTGTCTTGCTGTTACTCGCTGAGAAAGATCCTGAAATTAATCTCGCTGCATCATCTATGTGTAACCGTAAGAGCATGAGTTCCTTCAGGTCGCACGCCAGTGAGAGGCGGTACTCTGGCAGCGCGGCGCAAGGAAACCAATAAAGCTTCCATAGGCAACCATTCACGCCGCAACCAGTGAGTTGGACAGTGCTGCGAATGTGAGAAAGGCGGCTGTGAGAGAACACGGCGGTTATGCCCAGTCGCGCACATGCACATGAGTGATGTGCAAGTAGTATTTGCGTGAGCATCTTTTATGAAGAGTTCGGTGGGGCTGCGTGATATCCGCAGGCGTCGTCGCAAGATTGAACGGTGCATGGGGCCGTGAATGCACACTTCCAGTTTTTCGTTCATGGCAACGGTTGACGCAAAGATAAGGGTTCATTGGGCAGGACGCTTCGTTAGGTGGAGGCTGGTAGTGCCTGTAGGCTTCCGTGCATAGCTGACTGCCAACTTGCGTGTCGCGCAAGTTGGCAATGATCGCTAGGCTAAACATTAACAAAAAGCCGAAAACTTTTCCTTAGTGGCTTGTTACTGACTTGCTTAGCAAAGTGCGCAGATACGACCTAATGCAGGCGCGAGCGCCCGCCTCTTTTCCTTTTTGGAAGAATCCTTCAGGAAGCGGTCTAGACGCGGTGCAGGTACTACGCTTTCCTCACCTACTACTACCCATCTGCTGCTGTTATAGAGCATCAGGGGCGTGTTACTACTTGGTACCCATGGTTTGGCGGAAGCAAGAAACCATCTGTAGAGTGAGACAGCAGTCAAAATGCAAGCGTTCTGAATACCTCCAACCCTGATGCTGAGCATGAACGCGCAGAAGAGCGCTTAGGAAGGCTCGGGACATTTATCCCTAGAGGGGATGTGAAGGTCCAGCAGTGAAGGCCAGCGCCATTTGCGGCGCTGGGCTATTCTTGTCTCCCCTCCGCCCTTCTGGCTCACGCCACTCAGTAGCTCGCGTGCGTATCCTACACGCCTCCCTCTTGGCGCTCCAGGCGTTGCTGGATGTGCCACACCACAAATCAATGGCAGTGCTAACTGCGATGCTTATGTGTAAATCTCGTCTGGTTTCCATTTTGGTGGGAATCGCGCTCCTCCGACTGAGCGCCACCCGAACGCTGCAGCTCATCCATTCGGCGCAGTGCATCTCGGATGGCCGACACGCGAGACGAAGCCAACTCAAAAGCTTCCCGCGTCATCTCCTTGCTGTTCTTAGCGCAGCAGCCTGTAATCGAGAGTGCACGCACACGCAAAATTGCACATGCCTCCTCTTAGCTCAAAGGCAGCCAGGTGGTGGCTTGGCATGCATTCACCTGATCTCCCTAAAGCCTCTGTGCATAGTCGTCCAAGGGAAGTCCGTATCGCCGGGTGAATAAGGAAACGTGCTGCATACAAGAATGTGGTTCGGGATTCTGGCAAGCTACAGTGCCACCCCTTACCTCCAGCGCATGCTTTTTGAACCCAATGTTCTTTTGTCCGTTCAAAGAAGTCACGCAGCGACTCGCCTTCTGCAGGGGTTTCCAACGGGTCGTCAAGACCAAACCGTTCCTGTGGCAAAGTATCCATGTACGCCTTTGCTTGCCACTCATCGCAAAGAAGAGAAGACTGCGCATGACCTCGTGCAGATATTTTTCTGGAATTTTACTTTAATTTGAGTGTCTAGTGGCATCACATCGCTAGGTCTGCAGATATGCCCAACATCCAGGCAGCTTTTTACTTACCCGCAATTGCTGCATCTCCTCCTTAGCACGGCACCGTCTCCGCTCTTTGTTAGCCAGTCGCTTTGGTTCTTCTGCGGAAAACACAGCTTAACGCAAGTCAGATATGTACAAGCCAGCTGCCAGTTTCAGACTTGCCGTTTTGATAATGGCATACCCTCATCCGAGCTTGTCATTTCATCGTCTAGTTCATCGCTTTCGGAGCTTCCTGGATCGCTGCAGCTGCTATCGTCCTCGCTGTCGCTTGCGCCGCTACTCCCAGCTTCGCTCTCTGCTCCTTGCCACTCTTGTTCGTGCATCGTGCCCTCCAATACGCGTACCCAGCGGTCCCTGAAGGCAATGCGTTAAACGCCAATTTGCCTGGACGTAAGCAGCTTACTGGCAAAGCTATTGCCTACACGGATACTTGAGTAAAACGTTAGAGGGATTGAATGGGGAATGGGATTTTTAGCAGGATAAGCCAACACATGCAAATGGACAGTATGCCCAGTTAACCTTCTTACAACCCTACTCTGCCTCAGGTTGGATAGCAAGCGTGCCCACCGTTTACTGAGGTTAAGGCTCCAGCAGTCATCCAAGGTTATTTCCTTACTCCCCAGCTCCATTAGGCCCCCCATCAAAACCAAATTCGAACCCCGCACACAAATCATTCCATGAAGTCGCGGAAGGGGGACATCCGTTGAAAACACTGAAGAGGCCTGTAGCACTTCAAGTGGCCCAGCTGAGGCCAAACTCTGAAGTGAATCAGCAGCCTGGGGCTGTGTGTGCTGAGCCTTTCCTTCAGGAGATTCCATGGGAGTAGTGGGCTCCAGGGCACCACCAGGCTCACGCTCCGCAGGGAAATCACACGCAGATGTGCTTGTGACAGTGCTGCTCTCGGTGCAGCAATTAAATGATACTTCGTTGCTTTTATTCTGGTGCTCTGGTGAGCTATGTAGAAGAGGAGCATCTGGGCGCGTCGCCACAGCACGATTTACTTCCGGAAGATCCTCTAGGCGCAATTTCACTAATCGGCCTTTGGAGTCGAAGTAAGCAAACGTTTTCTGAAGGAATTACTCCATTCCAAAGCACAGCGGAACCACAGGATTTCACTCTGCGCAAATTCACGGTTTCACAAAAAGCAAAGCAGAGTTGGAGAAGGCACAATGCAAGCAGCGAACACCCATGCATCATCAGTACGTTCCCGAAGACGAAGCAGAATTATCACGCACTCGTAGCTGCGAATATCTTGCGACTCACTTGCCAGTTTTCTTCATCAGCAGAAGATTCTCCACCACTCTCACTTTCGCAGGTCCGCTGTCCCTCGCAAGGATATAAATGACCTTGAAGCGGAAATGCACATGCTTTGGCATACTTCTTATATTTCCCTACCTCTTGGGTAGGACAATAACGCCTTTAATAACAAGGCAGTGTTCACTCTGGGAACCTGAAAGGTGCCTCACCGGCATCCTGTTCAGTCCTTTTGGGGGCGCGCTTCTTTGAGGCCCCCTTCTTTCCGGTCTTCAGCTCAAGACGGTACCAACGCCTGCAGATGCAAATCTTCACCCAGGTAAATTCTTTGAAATCAAGCACGGCGGAATCTCGGGCAACTGTTGTGCCCTAGCAAAGCTAAAAGCTGTGAAGGGACGCGCTCAGCACGACCAGCGCTATGCCGTTTGGACCTGCCTCTTCGTGACGTCAAATGAATGCAAGTCGTTGAAGAAGACGGACGACAGATTTGTTCCTCCATCATCTTGGTCAGCGACTCCGCCGAAAACAACAACGGTAGATTTGTACGCAGTTGCGCACATTCCTATGTACAAGCAAGGGAAAGCCGCATAAGCCTCACATGGAGCCCTAAAACTGTGGCCGCAGGATATTCGAATTCATTAGCCTGCTAATAATTGCAACTGCACACGCAGGTAGCTCCTCAGTTACTTCACGCTACCGCAGCAGCAGTCGAAAATGTGCATTTCAACAAGGCGCCAAGAGTGCTTTTTAACCTACCGGTTCTTGGTGATGGTGGAGTACCGCTATTTTTTATTTTCTCCCACGTAGGGGCCTGCGTAAGTGGTCCTTTAGCCAATGGTTTCAAGTCCAAGAGCCACGAGTCCTGAGCAATTTCATGAACCCCAGCTCTAGCCATACCACATTCATGAAGTTGTACGACGTGCTTCCCCTGTCTAAAGTGGCTGGCCTTCTTGTTGTGCCTCTTAAGGTGTCCTATTACAATACGAATAAAGGTGTGCCCACTACCATCGGAAAGGAATCGGTGAAGATGGCACAGCCACGTGGCACCCAGGGTAAGCCAGGAATGGCTCAAGCTGAAGGTTCAAAGCCCACAGTGAATATCTTGCCCTGAACACGCTTATTCGTGTCCCTGATCTTAGCAAAGCCACCATGGAGCAGTATCACATCTCCAACGACGACGAAGACACATCCCCCTCTAGCCTCTGGAATGTGCGCATGGGGTGGAAACTCGATTTTCCTCCATCTGTGAAGAAAGTGCTACACGCACACAATGTAAGCCGATATAACACCACCGTAGCTTGCTTAAAAGCTCGCAAGCTCCCAGTCCGAGGTTGAATTGTTCAGCAATGAACAAGCGCAGCTTCCGATTAGCGCAGTCAAGCAAAGAACTGACACAGGACTAACTTGTTTTCGCTGAAGACGAATACATATAAGTCGTTATAGTAACGCGTATCTCTTCCGGTGTCATGGAATCCGCCAAACAGAATGAGCAGGCCACGCCAAACAGCCTGTCAAAAAACAAGGGAATGGAACAGCAGTAAAAAAGGATCTGAACTCGGTAACTAAGTTCTCCCCAAACCCTTCAGAACCCCGCAAAACAAGCACGCATCCTTGTAAACGGGGTTTCTTTGAGCTGTTAGGAGGGATTTTGAAGATGTTTCCCCCTCAAGAAGCGCCCTGGAACCCGGATGAAGCGCCAGGCAAAGTCTAAAGACACATGTAAGGCGCAAAAGCACCATGCAAATGTACACAAATGATTATCTGCACCTCAAGGTTTTAACCGGTTCAAAGGGGTTGGTAAGTAGCTTACCATTCGGTGCCCGCTCCGAGGTGATGGGACTTGCGTAGGGCACTCAACGAGAATTTTATTCCATAAATTTGACTTTAGATCGAATCGCCAGAAGTCTTTATAGTGATGAAATTGATAATACGTTGAAAATTCACCCCCAAATACATAAAGCGCATCGCTGCACATAGCACTATAGACCATGCATGATGGTGAAACTTTGTATGGGGAAAGAGTCGCTTATATAAAACAAACAAGGTTTTCAAGTCAACAAATAGCGATCAACAGAAGAAGGATGACTGCTTTTGCAACGAGACCGGTATCGTTGGGCTCACTTGTGGTACACTGCTTGATGAGAGCATCGAGCTTTTGGCATTTCTGGAGCTTCCAGGCGGCGCCATTCTCCCTTGTCCATATCCCACTTGAAAAGGTCCCCGTACACTCGGACTTTTTTGCCGTCATAGCTTTCCCCCCCAAAGAGCAAGAAGTCACCGCTGAACAGCAACGCGCACTGTGGAACAAACGTTGTATTTGCTGCATACATTTTGGCCTAAATAAAAGAACAATGGCGCCCAAAAGGCCTGGCATTTCTCATACCTCGGTAGCAGCGTAAGGGACGCGTGGGCTCTAGGGGAAGGCTGCTGGCAAGGTGTGGCTTGCGTCTTGCTGATCTGCCTTTGTCGGTGTTCCTCCTCTAGCTGTTGCAGTAGCACATCAATCGGGGTCTCGTCACAATCTACTTCACCTTTCTTCTGCTTCTTTTTCTGCTCTTTTGCAGCGGCCTTTTTCTGCTGCAGCTCCCGCCGGGCAGCTTTCTGTTGAGCCTTCTTGTTGTTGCCCTTAGGAGGAGCCATCCTCAAATGATTAGTTCATCAAAGCCCGCATAGGAATGTGTTCAGCTGCAGGCATGTGTTGCCGCACGCTGTGACCGTTTGGGCCCTAAGCGGGTGTGCTTCGGCCGAGATGGCGAATTGGTTCCGCTACCAAGACAGCGCTGATGCCCCTGTTCAATGGTAAATGAGAAGTGAATGTAAGCGGCTTGATGTTGTCTTAGCTTGTTTTGTGCCTTCCTCTCGAATTCGAAACCTTTTGAACAGGGGCCCCATGGCAGCATGCATCGGCCCCACAGAACTCCATTCAGTCCGTTTCAGCATCAGTGTAGTTTGCAAGCGCAGTTTGCAAGGCAAAACAAGCAAGCTTGGTCACAGTTTGCTATTTAGGAGGTGCTTCAGTTCGGATAGTTACCTACAGCTAACTGTGTCCCCGTATTCTGCGCAGCAGCCCGTCATTGCTCGTGCATCGGCCAGTGACCACTGGTGCAGGTAGGAATGCTTGTGTTGGTAATATATCAATTCTAGTAAAATGGCGTTCGTAATAAGAATGGCTACGGGGCGTGGTTTTAGTTTTCTGTGCGGGACGAGAGCTGTGTGTGCATGTGTAACTTCGATTGCTGGATGCGCGTGCAGAAGTTGCAGACGTGCTCCATCTTCTGCAACATGCGGAAGAGGGCTAGCTCTTTCATATTTGCATATCTCCAGAAGTCGCCTTTAAAGGGATGCTTCGCTATAAGGCATTGCTAGGTGTCATCTCCCCTTTACACCAGCCTCGCTCTAGGCAAATCAGCTGGTAAAACCAACGTGAATCAGGCATGCATATCGGTGTTCCAAAATTAATCGCTATATTTTCCCCAGCTGTATCTGCTTCATAGGTTCTTTTCATTTTACAAGCTGGGCAGAGGTGGAATATCTTCCGTCAGCTAGCATCGTTCTTCCGTCTATGCACTGCAAACTAACATTTTTGAATGTTCATTGCCGCAAGCTATGTTTTCTTCAGGTCGACAGTTGTGTTTGTTGATTCGGGTCTACAGGACCTCCCTGTTGGTTGTCCGTGTTTGTGGCCAGCGCATGTGGAGGGCTTGGATACCTATCAACGAGAAGGCGATAATTATCCCCCCCCACGGGCACCAGACACTTAACGAACGCTTAAGTTTCCCCCATCCACAACTGCATACCCAACATCCCGAGCATAGTACCTTATGCAGAACTGAAGAGCCAGGAATAATGTTTGGTGGAGAATGCGGAAGTAAATTCCTCCCTTCGAATTCCTTGATACATCGCCTGAATCGACAAAAGCTCTTTGTGCGCCCGCCCGCACATCTGTCGTCTGTATTGGTCTCCACGTGTGCCTTCAGTACTCATTCTGGCAACTACAGGTGCTTTTTGTCAAGTTGCGTGAATGGTAACGTATGTCTCCAGGTAACGGCTACTCCCGGGGTAGGCCAGCTAGAAGATGCAGAGCGATGCTACGCACTGCGCACTTCTTAGTTTTTGTCAGATTGTAAAGTAGCTCCTTGCCTACATGGATGAGGCCGGGCATGCTTGTATGCGGATTGAATCTTCTGAATCTGAGTTGTTACTAATTACTACAGCCATGAGGGCGTCGCTTACACCTCGAAACCAAGCGTAACTCGGCTTTTCCCGCAGGGCGCGACGGCGATTGGAAGTAATAATAATAAGGCTCGGGCTTTAGGTATCTCCACAGGGCTTGCAGGCAATCAGAGGACAGATTTCAGCCTTTAGCAGTCGCAATGATACAGCAAGCGCCATTAGAACAACGGCGTAGCATGGCTCTTGAACTGGCTCTTTTAAGCAAGCTTTAGCGCTCTCCTCTACTCGCATGGACGATGTTTTGTTTACTATCCGGTAAGCTAGTATTGCCTTGAAGCTGTGCATGCCTACTGAGCTTCCTCAGGATATGGTGTACGTGGTGATTTTGTTCCGAAGGCAGAAAAGCGTACATTTTGAGTGGTTGTAATCCCTTTAAAAGGACTTCGACTGGCAACGCAGGCAAGCCATGCCCTCTTGTACACTAACCCCTCCCCCAGTCCCCCGCCGCCCCCTGTTGAGATGCTGGTATTTCTGCTAATTGCCAACTAGAACGAACAAGCCTGGCTCTCTCGCTTCATTATCTACCGTGCACGGCTGCTGACCGTAATGCAGCATACCAAGGCGAAAAACAAATTATCATGTTTACGGTAAATTCATGCACCGGTCGGGCGACAGGACAGTTTAGGCTCCCCCTGTGCATGACCTGTAGCTTCACGTTCAACAAGCAACAGGAACTCCTAGCGGAATGCACCACCACTCGGCAGTCCATGCCACACTGTGCCTTACCAGAGCTTTTTTTTTCTGGCTGGTAGCAGGAAGCTTTCAGACCCCGTCCAGAAGCGTAAGCGTGAATGTTTTAGGCGCAAACCTTTCATATTACAGCCCGCCAGAGGCTGGACATGCCACCATCGGCTGCGCTGAGCTGTAAGCAACACTTATAAGCTCCCTTTGTGATAGAGCTGGGGAAATTTCGATCTTAAGTGACGTGCTTGAGATAGGTTTCGATCTGCTCACCATTCAGATTATCCACCAAAGTGAGGGTGGCCTAGATACTTTTTTTAGATGGTGCATGCATTACTGCAGAGGACGACTCAGCCTAACAGCATTTCATCGGTCATCAGTCCCTTATCAGCAATCCAGTCCCCTGTGCAACTAGCCACTGTTACAGCACCCTCTACGCATGGGCATGAGTGCCACAATTGTGCATGTAATCGATGGCCCTGAAACTTTCTGCTCTAGGCCCAGTTGGTGCTTTCAGCAGGCAACACACTCCCCGTGAACTTCGCATTGTGATCCCGCAGTGATGCCGTTGGTAGTGTTGATTTAATGAATTCAAATGATAGGGCAAGCCGTCAGTTGCATGTCAATATTTTCAAAACGGCGTAAAAAACGCTTTCGGCACACTGGCGCGGCAGTCCAGTGAGCCGGGCAAGACTTTCGTATGGGAGATACAGTTGCAGCAAACTAATACAGGAGGATGGATTTGGGGTGCTTAGTCGTGCCATTCAGCTAATTCACAATCCATGCAAATTTGCTTCCTATATGAGGACCAGCAAAACGCACTTTTATAGGGTACATTTGAAACGAAAGCATGCGTCTCCCCGTATCAGTACACGTGAAAAAGCATAGCCTAGAGGAGTGGCCTGGATTAGGGGGCGGCGTTGGTTTCCACCTTTGATCTTGAGAATTGACATATTACTTCAATTTGGCATGCCATCGCCAAGCATTCAATCACATTCATCCCCCCAAAGAGGCATCATGAAAATCCAACCAACACCCCCTTGCAGAGTGGCCCTCCAGATTCTGACGCTATTCCCGGCATGTCTTCTAACGCCTGAGCAGCCAGCAGGCAGCCTACACAATGTACTACAAGTCCAGGCCACTGACAGTTGAAATGTGCCCAACAGTCGAGTCCTCACTGGCTGCGCCGTGATTGGGAGCTGCGTTTGCTCCCTTGCAGCTGCCCCCAGAATGTAGTACAACCGTCCATGCAAATATCTGCATCCTCATCCCCCGTCAGAGGTAAAACCTGAAAATTCGAATCATTAAAGCCCATTGGGCATTTAGACTCTTGAAGCTTTGCTTGACGTCTTTTGTGTTGGCCTCCGCTCGAGTCCAGCCGCCAAGACGTAGTACCCAGCAAACAACAAAATCACCGAAAGGAGGTCAGCCAGAAAGTGCCGCTTGATTTTCTCGGACATAACGCCCAAACTGAAGATGAGCACACACACGCACGAGATGAGCAAGGGGCTCAGAGAAAAGTAAAAGGAAGTGCACTGGTTTAGCGCTGGTCTAAGTGCATAATTACAAAATATCACGAACACGGTTCGGTTCGGAACGCCATACATCGAACATTACATACTGCTTTTCTTTTAGCTACAAATCTAGCGAATAAAACTGCAATCCACTGACAGATGTGCTACTGCCCCCAAGGGCTTACAAATATCGGGTGTCGGACAACTTCTCTGTCTCAGATGCATCTGCTTCAACCATCAGGGTGCGAAGCCTTTCCAGATTCCCCTTCTCACGATGTTCATCCGAAACGACACCGCCGCCAGCACTTGCAGTCGGTGATTTAGCACCTGCTCCCCCCCTTAAGCCTATACCATCCTGCACAGCAGGCTTGTCAACATGCGTACCTTCTGCATCACTCGCTATCGCTACTCCCAGGGCGCTCGAGCCACCGGATGCAACGGCGGTGCTTGAACCATCCGCAAGGAAAAGCAGCTGTAGCATGAGCAGGACCAGCAGCAAATGTCGGACCACCGGCCCGATACCAAGCAGTCTTTGAGATCCCCCCATAGCTATACGGACGGGAAGATCTATGACTGCGGTCTCATGGCCACTCCTGCCGGCCCTACAGTGTGGGGAGACTGAAGCGCTTGGGCCCGTAAGCATGTCGCACGCAACCCCGGCTGCCCAAAATGGAGACTATAGCTCTAGCAGCCCTACGGGTCAGAAAAGTACCCTCTAAACTTTAAGGGGCAGAATCCGACCCATACTTCGGTTGAGCGCGTGCTGCTCCAATGATGCGGGGGGCCTCACGGAAGTAATGCGTCACCTCCTCCAAGTTGCGTGATTCCAGGAGGCATCCAAGTGGAAGAAAATCCATGCAAGATGCTTCTAGAGAAGCGCGCCAATAATAGGTAAAAGAAAATGTTGAATGGATCCAAACAAACAGAGAGAGCGGGGCGCCACTGTGCTCGAAAAGAAGCAGGCACCAATGCCGCCTTGGATGAACGCCGTCCCTGTGTTATTGTACTGCAACTCTGGTCGTTATTCACCTCATAAGGACAAACATAAGGAGATAAGAACAAAACGCTCATCAATCAATGCCGAATAACCTGGCTGCCTGCGTGGTCCCCAGCCCCTACTGCGAGCGAGGATGCGAGACCAAAAACCTATGCCTGCTACGGTACTGCCGGATGCCAGGCTCACCCTGAAACGCCTCCTAGGCTTGATCTAGTTTATCGTTTATTCAATTAGAACTATTGTACTGTTTGCAGTGGACATATGGGCATAATCGAGATGATACAAGATTTGGAGATTAACTTGATCGCGTACCACGCTACTTTGCCTGTGCCTGATTTAGTACAACGCCTACAACTTCAACTATATGTGCCCAACTTGAATGTTTTGCAGCTAAACACTCTTGGTCTGTTCGTAACAGCCTGTGGAAATGCCCGATTTTTGTTTCCGTGCATATATGCCAGCCTCCGTTTAAGCTGCGACCGTGTAGCACGGTCTCTTTGAATGTACATGCCATGAGTGGTGTCCCTACTCGTATGCCTACTTGCTTCGATGCTCACTATGGAGGATCAAGCAAGTGTTTAATGGTAGTATGCACTGCAGGCTGCAATGCTAGCGCATGCAGCGAGGTGTAGCAAGCTGTGCGTGGTGCTGGTACTCGTGCCTACTTGCCAGCAGGCTGAGTACGCAGAACCAAGCAGATACACCAGGGGACCAAGTAAATGTTTAAAGACAGTGTATACTACTACAGTGCTAGCGCATTCAGCAAAGGGGCAATGGCTGTGCCAGCATCATAACGAGAGTCCTGGATCTTAGCTGAGGACCATCATGAGCTGCAAAAGTCAAGCGCTTCACCAAGGAATAAAAAGGGCAGCTGACCTCAAATTGAACCCTCAGGAATCCTCAGGACAGCTGCCTCACTGCCTGGAACTGATGGAAACAAATACTGTTATGCGCTACAACGCACCTTGCTGCAGCTAGTGTTGCAGGACAGCCCGGCGTGCACGCTGGCTGTGCGTGCAGGCACAGCCAATTCTGAATGCGTCAGTACTGTAAAATGGAGTTGAAACACTTGCTTGATCCTCCATGGTGAGCCTGCGAGCAAATAGGGGTAAAGGAACTAGCATCGCACGCATTATGTTGCATCGGCCCCTTCCTCCTGCATGGGAGGTCCTCGTATGCTGATAGCCCATAACATGGAAGCTTCATAGAAAGAAGCTTCCTGCTGCACTTGTTTGTGCGGTATGGGATGTTGGCGGGACCTCCTGGAAGCCTTCAGAGTTGATTACCTTTCCGATGAGTGTCTGTATCCAGGCAGTAGCCGCCGCCTGTTTCGCGAAGTTGTAGAAGGCAGCATATTGCCCTTTCTCGTCTATTATACCCAGCTGACCTGCCGTGTCTCCAAACAGCTATAGAGTGGGTCGCCCCAGCAGCGAGCTAGTTCTTCACAGAGGCGTTTGTACACCGATACACTCCGGCATTCTCTCTATCTCACGGTGTTGCAAAACGAACTGTCTTGGCGCCTATCAATATTCCATTGGCCTTTTTCGGTTGTGTTGTTTTCAGACCTCACGGTTTCGTAGTGGTCAGTCCCATTGCCCTTGCATATAAGGTGGCCTTATATAACCCCACAGTACAGGTCAGCGCATTCCCTCAGAAAAAGTACCGTCCAGTGCTTTGTTTTCGGTATTCAGGTTCATGCTCTTTACGCAGATGCTGCCTCTGCCGCTTTTACTTAGTTGCTGGTGCCTCGCTAGATCCACCGCATCGTACAGGGCAACCTCCGAATCTGCGTGCAGCTGAAGTCTTGAAGAGGCCCCGCTGCACCAGGAAATGCGTCGGGTCAGGGCTTGCAGGAAGCACGTCTCCGTGAGCACCTACGGCTGCGAAGGCTGGTGGTAGCGTGCCCTTAATCTTCGTCCAGGACCGTCATGAGCGGCAATAGAGTGGAAGTGTTAAAGAAAGAATTCACAAAAAGCAGCTAATCTCCCTTCCCCGCCCCTTTCCTAGTGTCCTTGACACAGCGGCGCCAGGGCTTGGAGTTAATGGGGATAGGGGTAGCCTTCCATGGGCTGCAGCACACCTTGCTGCAACTAGTACTGAGGACATCCCCACTTGCATGCACAACTAATCACATTGCTGCATGCGCTAACATTGTAGACTGCAGTGCAGGCAATCCTTAAACACCTGCCTGGCCTTCCATAGTCAGCTTGCCACTGTGTAGAGATACAATCTCCAGCATCATACAGGCCATGCTAAACTGCTGCTGCACCTTTAGTTGCTCTTGCTGCAGTAGTTGCTGTTGCAACTGTGGGTGCGCCTCCTGCACAAACAGCTGTTGCTCCATTTCCGGTGACTGTGCTGACAGATTCTGCTGGGGGAGCATACAGCTCTGGTCTATGTACTGGGGATGCTGTCACTGCGGGATATTGCTGTCAGATATCCGCTGGGGAAAAATCAGTATAGACCCAAAGACAAAAAAAGGTTCCAAGCGCAAGAAATGCAGAGCCGAGACAAAACACACAAAGGCCACGGAGCAAAACCACGCTTTAAAACCCCATTTGCCCCCACGGTCTTCTGTCGTCGCTATCTTGCCAGGTGCATGTGCAGCTGGGCGAGGAAGCGGCAGCAGCGTTGAGGCCCCGGACCTCCAAACTTAGCAGGCCGCACTGTAGAAATTAAGCCAGATGAACAGCTGCTGAATCAGCCTGTGCTGCTCCCGAGGAAGCTGCTGTTACTGATGGAAGCTAATATAATGCGCAGTGGCAGTATGGAAGCTACGCGGCGACAAGGGAGGTAGAAGTTACACGTATAACTCAGCACTGGTTTGTGGCTACTCTTTCTGAGGCGATTGCCGTCGCTGCTGATATGGTGGTTGCTGCTGTTGATGTCGCATTCTCCCCTGCAGCCTAGCCCGCCTGCCGGTGCTGATGATGGTGGTATCTATCCCCGCCATGGTTAGGGGAGAGCAACAACCAAAGGCAGAAGGCTTGCCGCTGTACGCTCTGCAACAAAGTAGGGGCGCTCCGTTTAAACGCGGAGTTCGGGGAGTTCCGTCCCGGCTACAGGCTTGTCGGTGTCAGAGGCTGGCTGCCGAGCCCCAATGGGTGAGGGCCAGCCCCAAGTAAGATAATTAGTTGCATGGTTGGCTGCCGCACTCAGCTCGCTGCAAGCAAAAGGGGAGGAGTGCACATTACAGCAAAGATATTTGGCACCTGAAAACGCAAATAAAGACCAATACGAGAGGTTCTTGTCCGTCACCCAGGGATGACTGCCAAGTCAATGGCCTAGTAGTAAGCAGTATCTTGTAAATCAATCTCACCGTTGCTGCCGCGAGCTTTAAAGTGCCCGCAAAGGTTCGGAGGGTTCGCTTCTTTCAAGTTGTCCCTGGAAACACTCTCTGGTTTGCGGTGTTCTGGATATTTGTCGTAATAGCCTCAGTTCTTATGGACTCTGCGAGTGGTTAGGCCTGCATCCAAGATCTCAGATCTCCACGATCACGAGGAGGTTGCTGCACCTCTTACTGCAGCCGTATACCATGCGTCACCTCCCGTCCCTTTTTTTCGCTAACACGGGGCTGTTCCCAAACTTGCTAGATGGCTTTGGGGGGACGCTCTTACCTAGGAACAAAAGGTAAGGCTGCTCCAGGAAAAAGTTTGATACAGCAAGTTGTGCGTACTGCTGCCGCTGCTTAAGAGTCTCCTCGCCCCTTTCTTTTCGGGACATTGATTTCGTTCATCCTACAGTAGAGGGCATAAATGCTGTTCTGAGCGATTGGACGCTCACTCTCTCATCGGTTCCGGGCCATATACCTCAATTTTGTTGACCGGAGGCCGCATGAGCCCTGCACTTAGTCACCGACGCCGTGCCTAGGATTATGTCGCGGCAAACTAGTCCTTCATAGGGGACCCGTGCCGTAGCAACATGACCCACTTTTGAGTGGAAGCTGCATTTTAATCCCACAGTGCCCTGTCTGCAGCCACCACATACACATATATTAGATAGACTCTGAGGGTGCATTGGTCATACCTGGATAGTCGGGAGGGGAAGAGGCATTCTTCATGAACTGCTCATTGCAGCAATGCTCTTTCCACCGCTTGCGATGGGGAAATTAAGCTTGTTTCTGCTCAGCGAATCTACCGGTCTTGGATCGCTTCCCTACACGAAGGCAGATAGCGACAAACCTCCACCATGCAAGAGGAAAGGCTGGGATTTTGATGAGGATCTTCAGCGAGCAGGCGATACCTCGCCGTATAGAAAACCCGACGGCGAAGGTACCAGACCGGCCACACGGGAGTAGAGAACCATCACCAGTTGTGGCACTTCTCCCAGCCGGAGGTTATAGACCTGCAGCTGGACAGTTCCTTACAATGGAGCATTTGACGACCATGATTTAGGTAATCACCCTGTACCAATCCCGATCAGACTTTGCCCCACCTCCCATGCGTCACAAAGTGAGAAGCATTATGCAAGCTTTTCTGGTGCATATCGAGCAGGGATTCACCAGAGTGGGATTGGTGAGGACGCAGTGGGAAACTAAGCTTCTCAGCTACCTTGCAGACCCTGCATTAATGTGCTGGGCATAAGTACAGAAGACTACAGACCTAAGAAATTAGGAGTTGGTCAAGCAACGGATGCGTAGGCAGTACTGCAGGGAAATGACGAAGCGTCAACTGATGATGGAGCTGGCTAAGGTACGGTGGCTGGCAACCACACCGAGCATGCGGAAAAGTTTGCAGCTGTACTAGAGCGAGGGGTAGCGGTCAGCTCTTAGGAAATTGCAGCACTTTGTTGGGCAGTGCTACCAGCTGACATTCATATAGCTATAATAAATGGCGGAAAGCGCGGTACGGTTCATGAGAATCAGCTGCAACAGCAGTAGTGAACTATTATGAGCCCAAGATGACGGTAATAGAGGCTCGAGAGAGAGAATCCAGTGCAATCAGGGCTGCGGGGGTGGCGAGCGGCGGTAAGCGGGGCCGGCAAAGTGAGGTTAGTTCTGGGGGAAGACGCATGAACTGGTATGAATGTGGTATGAGTGTAAAGGCCGGGGGCATCAGGCGCGGGCGTTCCCTAGTAGAGAGGAGCAAGCTAAGCGGTTGGGGCAAACGCTCCAGAGATGTGGATGATTAGGGCACCGCGCTAGGGATAGCCCAACACCTGGCTACTAGTGCATCCCAAACGAGGGGAGCACTAGACAGTAATCCACGCCTTCAACTGTTGGTCACTGCTCTGGGTGAGTGATCCCACTTGCCGCGAGTTGCTAAAGCTACGATATATACAGGCCATCAAGTTCATACCCATTTACAGCATCCTAAAGTGTCGAAGCCTTTCCGCTAACGCACTGCTGGGTGGATTGATTTCCTTGCCGAATTCCCCGACCTCACGATCACCTACTTGGAGGGTGCGCGAAACCTGGTGGCTGGCGCTCTGTCACGACTCCCCTGCTACCCTTCCTCACGCCACTCAAATCTGCTCACGGCACCTGTGAACCCCGCAGAAGATTTATTAGCACCACTTATGCTAGCAACCGACTGCGCAGATCAGGCTCATAACACCACGGAAAGGCAGGGAAAGTATCAGGAGCCGGCTGACAATCGCTCGCGCACACGTAGGCAACGTCGGCAAAACCCCCCACTACAACTACGACACCAGCGAACCAATCCAACCTGCTGCCGACCCAACTACAGTTGTGCCGTGTGCAAGAGAAGAGCGCAGGAGGACCGGACCAGAAACTGCGATAAACGACCTTCAGGAGTTCCTTCACCCGGCACAACTTGGTTCTACTGGACTCGCACAGCGTCCGAAGCAAGCAAGAGAGCAAGCAGCTTAAGACGTTCGCTATGCGTTGGATAGGGTATGTTGCTGTTCATTGCCGGGTTGGCGCGCTAGCCGGCACAGCAGAGGTGCCCTCAACGTGGAGATCCCATTATATTACCAGTGCTGGGGTCCCCCAGACCAGCACTGATTCAGGGATCACGGAGAATTCCAGTAACGCGCAGCAGCGTCCCTGCGAGAAGGAGCACTTTGCCGGGACTGAAAAACTTGAGACAAATGTAATGACTCGCTGGGGCCAGAAGATGCCTAAATATGAATGTATTTACGTTGAATAGCCCGGAGACAGACAAGCTGAGTAGGTTTCTGAGGATCGGTTGAGTGCAACAGTTCCTCAACTGCACCTAAGGGCCGACCTGCATTCAGCAGAAACTTCAGCGAACAAGTGCAGCGTTGCTTATATCTGCGTTTAATCTTACATTTTTGTGACTGTTGCAGAATAGAGTGTGAATGTGCGCCCATATTAGCCTGTATAAGTTTTCTTCTGCTCTATTTTTTCCGTGAGGATCATGATGATAATGTACGCCCCTTCCTCTCTATGCGGTTAACCCGGCTGCGCCATCACGTAGGCTTTTAAGCTTTTTTTACTTGGGGAGGGGGCTGACTCGGGGATTGACAGTTAGACTGAAATACCCGTATACCCTTAGAAAGTACTGGGGTCCCCGAATGCCCAATGAAATCTGTGTAAAGCGGGTTTGCTCAAGAGAATCGAGCAACAAGCAGAAGCTTTTGTGTGGCGTGGTATTCATCCCCGAGGCCAGTTCGAGCAGAGACCACTCTCATGAACAGCGGCAGACGGGCTAAGCAGCTACAGCAACAACAGCACTAACACCAACAGCACCCAGCCGTGGCAGCAGTACCACTATGACTGGCCGCAGCCCAGTGCTAGAGGGTGTATAGAACTTTCACCCGCTCGTTGCCGAGTTGCTTCCCCACAGCCGCTGCCTAATTGCTGCCTCTCATAAGTAACAGCAGCTTTCTCGGCATCAGCAGGCAATGACTCAGAGACAGTTCATGAAATGTAATTGACCTACTGCTGTCTGCTCAGCATACGGATCCGGTGCTTTTACGGTGCTGTCACTACCCCGCCCAGCTGCCTGTACACCTGAAGGAACATCAGCGGCACAAGACTGTAGGGGCTAAGGGAAGGCCTGCAGGAGGGTTTCGCTCTATGCCGTTTGTTTGCTTATTTTTCGTTTGTGCATTTGCTTCGCTAGGAGGATCTATACTTATGCAGGTCTCTCAGTCAGTGCAAAGCTAGCTCCCAAAGCGCAGTGATAACACCATCGGAGATCAGAATTGCATGCTTCCCCGCAGACTTTGCCAGTGCAATCACAGCAAGGGGGGCGGCTGTTGCCTACGTAGCCCCGGCAAGTGCCGCTGAGGAGACTGGCGTACATTACAGAGGCAGATGCACTTGCAGGAGCAGCTACTGCTGCTGCAGGAACTGGAGATGCAGCAGCAGGAACTGAAGGTGCCGCAGAAGGTTGCTCAATTACGCACGCTGCTTGTGATCTTTCACCCCACGAACGCGTCGCCTTTCCTGTACACTGGGGAACTCCACACATAGGCGACGAAGGCGATGCTGTTTGAAGTGCTTACCTCTGTCACGCCCGTCAAAACCGTTCCTATCCTGAGCGACCGCGTAACCTGCAGGAGTCTGGGATGTGTTTACTTGAGCTGTTAGACGGTGCGCGACACGGATCGTTCTCTTACGGTCTTATACTACACACTGATCCGGTGAGAGCCCTGCATGATTGAGGAGCCAACGGGCCCTTAGGCTGAACATGAGCGGCAGCGGAGTCTTCGTGGAGGAGTTGGAGAGGAGTATAGAGAACGAATGGTTGTAGGACGCCTACTCTGTCTTCGGGAATACTTTAGCTGCAGGGTGGGGCTGCATGGGATCTCTCCACGACGAAACAGAGGCTTTTACAAGTAACGAAATCAAGAAGGCATGCTACTGGGAGGCGAAACAGGTGCTGTGGGCCATTTTGTAAAACGATTAAATAGGGAAAACGTCGGCGTACATAGGTTTACAAACGTTCACTCAAGGAGCTGAACGCTGCTGTGGCGAGCCGGAAGCCTTGTGCCCCACCGTAGAGCCTTTTGGAGAGAACATGAGTTTGCTGTTTAAACAAGACCCGGACGCTCAGTAGTCTGCCTTCGAAAGCTTAGCGGAACCGGCAACTGCTACGGCCTGGGTACCGACACTCAACGGTAAAGTAAGCCCCGATGGCACCAAGCTGCCCCCTACACTCGGCCCCCCCTGCCGCAGCAACGAGTGGGGCAAGAAGCCCCTCGCAGTGCACCTTTCCTCTGACGGGCAATCAACACAGGAAGACGTACGACCCATAGGAAACGCGGGGACAGCTGCAGCATGCTCTCCATACTCGCACCTGCATCACTACTTACTTGGTAACTTACTATAGAGGGCCATGCAGGCGCTCCAGCACTGCTCACACTACAATCTACAATGCTAATGCATTTGTCAAAGAGGAGCTATCTTGGAATACACGCTGGTCTCCCTTGCAGGACTAGCGGCAGCAACGTGCAACGTGCCTTGCAAACCGTGCCACGCCTATCCTTTTCCCCACCACCTAAAGGCCCTTATGGCGCTGTGCCCAGTTGGCCAAGAAGCTGAATGGGAGGTCGGTTGGATTTTGTGAAATGTTTCTTTAAGATTTTGACTCTACCACTGCTTGCAACGGTCCCGCGCCAAGATTGAGAAATCTCGCTACACGCTAGGACTGAAGAGCCGAGAAGCCTAAGCAGGGCGACGTCCCAGAGTCAGAAGAAAACACCCACTGATTAAAGGATATTCTTCTTACAGATGCCATACGTTAGCAGAGACAACACAATCGCGCACAAGCGTTCACAATGTCCAGCACCCAAATTTCATTGCAGATGGAGCCTACAACGAAAGCCCGAAAGCGACACCATTAACCACACGATACTGTGGCAAAACTGCACTGTGAAAACTATTATTTAGTGCAAAAAGACAGATTTGTTGGCCTGATTATCGGAGTGGCCAGCCCCCAACAACAGACTGGTGGGGCATGCATGCACAGCAGCGCTGGCTTTGCCGGTGCGACACCCCACGACGGCTGTCGGGCTGGAAGGGATGTATGCTTGCTGGCTGACAACCTCTCGTTGTTAAACGCGGATTTTTATCGGGTCTCCCCTAATATTGTTCGCCTCAAGCTCAGCGAAGATGGCAATTGGCAAGAACAAGCGCATGAGCAAGGGCAAGAAGGGAGGGAAGAAGAAAGTTGGGGACCCATTCCTGAAGAAGGAGTGGTATAATCTGAAGGCTCCCTCCCTCTTCCAGCAACGCAACTTCGGCAAGACTCTTGTTACCAAATCTGCTGGAACAAGTACGGGTTGCACGTAAACTGATCTTGGCGCACTTAGCAGGCACCGATGAACTGGGCGGGAGGGGCCGTCAGCCCAGGGCCTAGGAAGGCATATGCCGCCTTCAGTCTTGCACTTTTGCAGACTAGCTTGCCAGTTCAGCTAGTGGTATATTGGCCTCTGAGATACTTCTACCGTCAACGGAAGGTTTTTCCTGATAATTTCACCGCGCCCCGCCCCTCGTTGCCTCTAACGGGCACTGAGCTGTTGCCCGCAGGGGCATGTTATTAAGCGCTACTTCGCGCTTTAATTATCGTATTTGTGCTTTGGAGATGTTTTGCATGCAGAGCTAGCAGTGGACTCTCTCCGCGGACGGGTGTACGAAGTGAATCTGGCGGACCTCAACCTTGATGAAGATCAGGGTTTCAGAAAAATTAAGCTGCAGTGCGAAGAGATCCAGGGCCGCAGCTGTCTGACAGACTTCCACGGCATGAATATTACAAGAGACAAGCTTTGCTCTCTTATCAGGAAGTGGCACTCGCTCATCGAGGCTTTTGTAGATGTTCAGACGGTTGATGGATATACTTTGCGCATGTTCTGCATTGCGTTCACTGAACGACGGTAAGCGCTTATCACTGAAAACCAGCTGAGAATGTGGGAACTGTCGATTTAGTTGTACTGGTTTGCCAGGGGCCTTCTTCGTAATGCTGGGGAGTTTATTTGTGCTTGTAAGCGCAGACCAAATCAGATCAAGAGCACATGCTACGCGAGATCTTCCCAAATTCGGGCGATCCGCAAGAAGATGGTGAGCATCATGGCTGCTGAAGCATCCAAGTGCCAGCTTCGCGATCTGGTAAAGAAGTTTATCCCCGAATCGATCGGCAAGAGCATTGAGGCTGCATGCAAAAGTATCTTCCCTCTGCAGAACGTGCTTATCAGAAAGGTGAAAGTCATCAAGAAGCCAAAGTTCGATCGTAAGTACAGTGATTCTGCATAGTTAGTCGCGTCATCTGCCTTCCAACGGAATTTAAATACAGGCACGGACTTGGGCGGGCCAGCGGGCGCTTGAGGTGTTGTTGGGTTTTTTTGCAGTCACCAAGCTCATGGAGCTCCATGGCGAAGTTGGAGAGGATGTTGGGAAGGAGGTTGTAACAGAGTCTGCTGCAGCACAAAATACGTTGACTGCAGAAGTCAAGGCTTAGTTGTGCAGGAGGCGCTCTGCGCGCGTTGCCAGTGCCGTCTGTAGTCGCTTCCTCCTTGATAGTCGATAGCTTGCGACAGCCGCTTTCGAGGCGGTTGTAGGGCAGGTTTGCCCAACAGACTTAACCACTGAAAACGTTTCTTACTGTTTCATATTTTCAGTAGATCGCCGTGCCCATCTTGCAACAGGAAATGCCCAGTTTACTTTGAGTTTAGATGCTTGCTGTTCAAACTTAAGCTAAACAGAGACGTCCAGACAGGTCCCAAACTTTTAGAGCAACAATTGTATAAAGACGTAATGCCCGAACTAATCCTAACTGGTTGGTACGACACTTGAGCTGTCTAGAGTAGATGTCTGCGTGAGGCTAAGGGCTGTTTGCGCGCAACAGCCACTGGTTTCTGTTGGGGGGATATCTCAGAATGGGTGCTGAAGGGATAAGCGTGCGTGTGGATTCAAAAGGTGGACTTGCTCAGCATGTCCTGATTTACGTGTGAGCATGCGCGTTAAAGCAGCCGAATTGTTGTGTCTACTTAGAGTATACGTAGTGCTTTGCTAATACTGTGGAGAGGATTTTGATTGTTCGAGTATGCTGTAATGCCAGTTTGGCCGTCCGTACTGACTGGCAAGCGGTTTCGCCTTTACAAGGTGTGCTTACTTGGATATTCTTGGACTTAATGAACTACACTTTGCATGAGGTGTGCAGCCGCCTGGAAGCCAATGCAATTAGGCTTGCTCACGAGCTGCAAGGGAGCAGCTGAAATTTTAGCGCGATATGCAGGACCTTAGTGAGCATGGGGTTCTTAATCACATGTACGGCATCACATAGGTGGCAGATGCTCAAGCTGGTGTCATAGCAAGAATGTATGCTAGCCACAGGATTGGTTTACGCTTTCTCTTTGGCAGGGGGAGTAGATCTCTTGCATGGCTACACTCCCTATGAATGATGATTACCCTTCTGTCGCTTATGTGCGGAAAACAGCTGAAAAGCTGTAAATCACTTTCTGCTAGGCTACGATTCAGACGGCGTAGGCCTTTCAAGACGGCTTCGCAAGTGGGGTTGCTGAAGCTCCGGTAGATTCGTGCAAGTGCCCCCCAGCTTGCTGGGCCTCCGACACTGCTAGTACACACCAGCAGCTGTGCATGCACTGCCCCGGTTCTGTGCATTATAGTAACCACGCATAACATAAATACAGCCTGCACCCACTCTCAGTTGAATTAGATGGGCGCACCGAAGGTAGGGCTGAAGCTAGCTTCAGTAGCTTCGGCTGGTATGGTGTACAAGGACGCGTACATTTCCTTCGCACTGTAACCGTACCATACGGGGCACTCAAATTCTCAACAACTGATGTGGCAGCCTGCTATCGCGTGTCCGTTCTTCCTGCGGAATCTCCCCTGCTCCAAGGGCCAGGTGGCTGTTTGCCGCTGACTTGTCGTCTATTAAGCAACAAGATCACACTGTGCTTCTCCATGCCCTCTAATCTACGGCTATGCTGATCTGCAGAGGGACTCGATCTGGTGAAGCGCACCAGCTGCCTATCAAGAGGCTAAAGCTGGAGTGGTGTAGATAGTGGCCCCCTAAATCCTGGCGAGTGTGCAGTGTAGGCGTCATCAGCAGTTAGATTGTCTCGCTATTCATGCAAACCGCAGTTCGTCTGTGACTTAATCAGAGTGAACGAGTTAATGATCAGGTCTTTATCCTCGAGGTAGCTTGGATGCGCGTCCTGGTGCACAAGGTATGCTGGTCGACTAACACCTTGATTGGCCACGAGGAGCATGCTCCGCCTTATGAACACACTCTAGACTGTACTGCAAACAGTAACATATGAGTTTACACTAGGTGAAAGGGCAGGGAACAGAGGACAAAGCAATCGAGAAGGGGCCTCCTTCCTTTCTGACGATCCGCGTTGTCTGCGACGAGGAAGTTAACTGTTCGATGCTGCGTCTTTTTCGTGCTTTGTTCCTCTGAGGAAAGCATAACTGTGTGTGTTTTGAGTTTCTAGATGACCCGATCCCAAATGAATGAACTGGTGACGATGCCTCGCTTAGGTCCCCCCTCTCCCCCGCCCTCCCCGCTGCCCTCCCTCCCCTCGCTACTGGCCGTGCGCCCGCCAATGGCAACTCATTGGCTCACCGTCCTTTACATGCGGGTTGTAGTTTGCCGTTTTTTCTTAACACTTACTGTAGGCCTTTTTTGCTTGCGGAACAGGACGCTTGCCACTAGAAAGGCAATTTCGTTCTGCAGCAGCCCGCTTGCAGCCAGCCTGCTCCGTTACTTCGCTTCCTCCTGGCTTTGTCGGCCACAGGCTCTACCCCCAATCATTTGTACTTTGCCATGCTATAAAAACTTGCCAAGGGCATATATCATGGAGGACCATTGCACCTTTCTACCCAACTGGCGAGACACCGCAGCGCAGCCGGCAGCATGCACATAGTAGGGAGGCTTACGCACTGTTGCGCCCAACGTCTGGCAACCCCACGCTGTCCTTGAATCTCTGTTTGCTGTAATATATTTCAGCAACCCTGTCATCTCACTCCCTGAAAGCTGCTTCAAGTCAGCCTAGCAGCCTTCCTCTTCCGGGCCTCTCTGCCTCCACGCAAGCTTGGATCAGGTGCCCTCTTAACGGCTTAGAGGCACGCTGTGTTCAGGGAACACATCAACGGTGTATAATTTGATTAGCGTCACGCTATCGGCGTGCATATCGGGGTGTGCTCAAGGCCGCTCAACCCGAGCCAGGAGTTGGAGGTCCGGACCGGAAGCAGCTAGAAGAATTTCATGAGACCTGTGTATGGAGTGACCGAGTGAAGCATCACTGAAGTCGCTTGCAGTTGCATGGGTAGCGCCTCGTGCCACCATGCCGACTGCAGGTGCCAGCTCGTGACCTTTCTTGTTGGTCTCTTGAAGACTCTTCATAGGCGTTCTTTCCTCTCCCTCACCTGTGCTGCTTCCTGTTCTCCCCCGCTCCAGATCGTTGCGGCATCCCTTCCTCTTTTGACGTTGCGTAATTCGCTTGCGGTCTTCGCCGTAAGGGGTTCCTCGTCCATGCGGGTTCAGCTCCTCAACGCGCATCTCCTCAGCTAAGCAGCGAAACCTGTCTCTGGCAAGAGCTAACATGAGCGCTCCGCCTCTACAAGATCCGCCTATGGTGGGCATGCCAGCCCATGCGGGGGCTCAGGGGGGAGCAGTTCCTTTTGCAAAGCGCAGCATGCACCTCCTTTCACAGAGCCGTCTTATTACAGATGGCACAGCCCATCACTTCATTCTTTGTTCCCCCGCAGAGGCGGTGGACATGGCGGCGGTCCAGCGCCAGTGCTCGGTGTCCACGCCAAAAGGGGCAGAAGGCGTCACTCTCTATCATGCGCCGTATTCTGGGGGGTCGGGACGGCGGGTAGTTGCAGTTTCTGTCCCCATTTCCCTTGCAGCCTCTTCAGTCTTAGCAATGGAACTCCTCAAGAAAAGCCTATTTGCGTGGGAAGACGAGCTCAATGCATCTTTTGGAGCCATGGACGAGGACGAGGACCCAGCCGGTGCAGGCGATGTGGCCGCAGTAAGACAGCAAGGTGCAACGGCAACAGCTGGTAGTGCTGCGGCTGCCAGCGTTTCCGCAGGCCAGCCAGTGGGACACCAGCAGGTAGCTCCTGCATCCGGAAACGCGGTCGATGCTGCCACAGGGGCAGTAGGCTGTGGGGCCCCTATGCGGGGGCATGCAGGGCCTAGCGCCGGGACAGCCCCACAAGGCGTGGCAGGGACTCCCAATCAGCCAAGCTCTGGGGGTCAGCGGCCGACCTTATTCAACCTGCTGGAGGCATTGGCGAGTGACAGTGTAACGACTCCAGACCAGCGAAACTCTATCCGTGGAATTGTAACGGATTTTCTGAACCACGACCTCCCTCATTCAAAAGTGTACAGTTTCATTGGGGCTGTTGTTGGCCACGATGTGCTCCATACGATCGTGAGAAAGCTCGAGAACGAACCGGGAAGACTTGGGGTACCTGATGCGGGGGGGCTGGCGAGAATAGAGAAGGCTTTCGGGCTTAGCAAAACGACAAACCAACAACCGGCTCACAGTCCTCAGCCCTCAGGTAAGGAGGCCTCGTTTGACTGCAAGGCTGCAGTTGCAGCTGTGAGGAGTGGTTGGTAGGGTTAGATAGAGCGCTGGCTATTCCGTCCCTTGTGGGCATTTGCATGCGCTTCATTAATGCTTCTCTTGTTTTAGTGTGCGTTGCTTGCGTGACATTTTTGCCGAACAGGGAGTGCTAGCAGCACAACGCCCCATGGTGTCGTTGCAGGGGCGGCCCGATCGGCAGTGGGGGTTCCCCAAGATCAGCAGCAAACGACCAGTGGAGCTTTTGACGGTGGGGCGTCAGGCCCAGGTCCCACGAGTAGAGATGCCATCCTTAGGATGATCCGACGCAACCTTGACTCAAGGCGGATGCCGCCACAGAGCACAAAGGATGGTAAGTAGATGCTTTTGGAAGGAGCGGCCGCTGTGTTAGTAGCATCAGTGGAAAGAACCGCTGCAAGAGCAAGAACAGCAGCCGGATAAGCGGGGATAACGAAAGGTATTGCGCATGGCTTGAAGCGGGGCAGCGTCCATCGTTGTTTCGCTACACAGTGTGGTTTTGTCTGTGCGACTACTGATGCAGTATTCGAGAAGGTTCGTTGGCTTCCAGTGCGGCGCCCTCTGACTCCCGTCCCTGTGTTCGGGCACACGCTGATATCTTTCAGCAATAAGGCTATATTCTTTGGGGGGACAAACGAAAGGGGAGAAGGCGTAAGCTTTCGCAGTGCCTGCGTTATAAACCTGAATTTCTTCTCATCCCGCATATTTGTTTTCTGCGGAGAATATCCATCTGAAAGGGACGGCCACAGCACAAACGGTCTAACGTTGCAGCACAGCCCTGGTGTGATTCTTTTCGGGGGCCTGTCGGGTAATCACTTTTGCAATGATGTCTATATTCTGGAGTTGGATTTCAAGAGGTGAGGGAAGGAACGGGCCGAATCGCTGCGATGAGGGACAGGCTTTATTGCTGTGCTTTCTAACCAAGCAGCTCAAATGCGTTTGAGTGTTCATATCATATAGATGGCGAAGAGCCAAAGCTTTATTGGGTTGTGTGGCCACAGGATTCCATCGTGAAATCCACCAACATGCTCGAGTCTAGTGTGCTGTTGATATTGCATGTGCTCAGATGGGTGCGGAAGCATCCAGCTGGGCTGCCCCCAGCACCGCGAGACCAGCATGCGGCCTCAGTTTTCCCCGCCAAGACGGAAACAGGGAATTGGCGGGATAGCAGCTCAGACAATCTTTCGGAGTTTCTGTTTGTTTTCGGTGGACGGACAGGGTAAGTGTTGGGGTTGACAGTCGAGAATGCCATATGACAGTCCAGTGATGAACTTCACAGGAAGACGAGGCCGTCAGAAGCGGATGCGTGACGGTAGTGTCTCTTTATGCATGCAGTCTGTCCTGCTTTGGGTTGATTTTCTGTGCAGTAACCCAAGCGTCTCATTCCATTGCTTGAATGACATGTGGGCTTTGCATATTCCGAGCAACACGTGGACTGAAGTTCGTGTGGGGGACACGAAACCACCGCCTCGATACGGCTTTTCCATGATATGGTCGGAAGACCTTCACCTGAGCTTGTTTGGAGGAGAGACGCATGGTGCAAACGGGAGGGTCTCGTGCCGGGAGCGAGTGCTGCTTGAGGACTTCTGGCACTTCAAGATTAAGGATATAGTGAATGAGGCACACTCTGGACCAGTAGTCGTAGGAGAGTGGCAGCAGGAGATATACGAAGGGAAAATTGGCCCACGTTCCCACTACGCAGCGATCTTCATCACTCAGCGCTACCAGGAGCCTGTAAGGCTTACCCTTAACATTTTTTGCCCGCTTCACCTCGGGGAAGCACAGGGTAGAACATTTCTGTTGTGGTGCATGGCCTGAGCGTGGTTCATTGTGTCTTTTTGTCCCTTGACCTACAGAGGGCAGAGCCACGAACAATCGAGCGGCTCATGTTAATAACTAGTGGTGTGACAACGGTGATGGAAGGTGGCCGGGCCCGAGCCACGGAGACTGACCAGATTAGTGTGTACTTCTTTTCCAAAAAGCAGTGGTACACTGTCAAGCCCCGGTATCCAGCGGACTATGTGGGGGAGCCATTTGGTGCCAGGCAGCGTCACGTCGCCTGCTTTTTCGAGACTCACAACCCACTTGCCAGGCCTTCCCGCCCTCCGGTTCCGTGCTTATTCATTCATGGCGGGTTCCGGCGGCATCAGGTGCGCGCATTTATCCAAGAGCTGATTTTTAAAGGGGAACCAGTAGGATTTGGGCTATGTAGGGCTTCTACAAATCACGTAGATACCAGATAATGCCCTTTGTTGCCTGCGCAGGTGCTTGGAGATGCTTGGGTTTTGTCGCTTACGGGAGATGACCCCTACAAGGGGCTGATGGCACAGGGGGGCCCGGGCGCGGTCTCTTGCCCAGTTGGGGGAGAGTCCTTACATTCGCATCTCATGGGGCATGGCATCAACTCAATGCGAATGACACCCTCATGGTACCAACGGGACACTCACACCCCTGGCATCCTTTGGGCACTTTGCAGTCAGCAGAGATGGCTTATGGGGGCCATCGCACAGCTGGTTGACAACGCCATGCACCCGTCTGTAGGCTGCCGCAACGTTTGGATCAAATTCGAAGAAACTCCCGACAAAGACCCCATGCTCTCTGTACAAGACGACGGGCAGGGACTAGACTACCCGGCAATGAATAAACTTTTGCGCCTTTATGGCAGCTTTGAGCCGGGAGAGCGCCGCCGAAGTATGTTTCTTTGTGCACTTGTCCCGATGTTCTTTCTTTGATTAGGCAACGGTGCAGCGCACACACCTTTGTGCCCCCAGTGTGGGCTCTGGCTCTTCATCCTTGGTGTTGCCATCTTGTTTGTTTGTGGATGCCCGCAGAGGGATACGAATATGGCTGCGGTTTCAAGATGGCTTATGGGCGGATTGCGTCAAGCTGCGCCATAATGTCCAGGACTCAAGGAACTATCGGCATAGGCATGCTGTCCCTGGAACTTATGGGTCACTGTGACGCTCGGGAAATTGCAGCGCCTGTAGGTCCCGTTTGCAGCATGCCTGTTGCCACCCTTTTGCTTAGCTCACTGCCAGATTAGTTGGTGGTAGTCATTGACAGACGGCTGAAACACTGTGCTGTGCATGCAGATGTGCATGTGGCGTTTGCCAAACAAGGAGCTCATCAATAGGGACCCCAATAACATGGCAGATCACCGTCACCATCAGCGCCTGCTGATGACGTAGGCCAATACGATTAATTAGTCTGCGCACAGAGCGATTGACAGCAAGCTGAGAAATAGCATACATTTCTACCAAAATCACTTGCCGCCGCCCAGTTCTACGGGAGGCGGTTCCAGGTTATTGACCGGTCAAGTAAGTATGGATGCAACTTTAAGACGTGCCCGCCTGCTTGTTCCTTGTGGTCCGTTTGATAACAGATACACTCCTTTCACAACCCCATCTCTTTTGGCGGAGCAAATAAACGTGTTGGGTACTATGCCGGGATCTCGCATGGTGTTTTGGGATCTTCGAGACGACCTGGATTCCCTGGTGGTGGACCCGCGAGATAACATGATGTACCTTTCATCAGCGCCAGATGTTCGTTTGCCAAGCCAGGGGAGGTGTGGAAGCTCTCCCTTGTCAAGGAACGGGGAGTCTGCGGTTTCCTCTTCTGATGTGAAGACGGCAGACCAGACTAGCGCCACTACTGGGGCACCTGTGACGGAAGGCAAGCCCTCGGAGGCCCATGGGATACCGAACGGATTGGCCTCAGAAGTTTCGGGAAAGGGAAATGATGAAAGGCCGCAAACAATTCGAGATCCTTGCCGACCGCCCGTCGATGAAACTGCTGCGGCAAATGCTCATGTAGGGCCTGATATGTTGGATGTGGACGAAGATGGGAAGCCACTGAACACCCCTGTGCAGACTGGCCCCAGCTCCATCCATGCAGAAGATGGAAGTTCGGGAGAAGGCGTAAAATCAGAACAGCCAAATGAAACGGGAACAGAACGTGTCAGTCATGGTGATGTTGAGGGGGAGCAAGTCAAGAGCCAGAAGTCTCTGCCTCCACATTTCCCCCTTTGGACAACTGCGAGGCATTCGCCAGATTACTGCTTAGCCACTTACTTATTTTGGCTTAACTTGCACGCACCAGCCACCGTTCATGTCCAAGGCATACCCCTCTCACCGCAGCCGTTGAGTTACGGCGGTCGGCAACGGGAGACGCGAGATACTAAGGCGGCATCTGAGGTGACGGAAAGTACTGCTGAAACGCACATCAGTAAGGAACAACAAGAGGCGGCAGAGTTACAGGCAGAGGCTGCGAGTGGCCTCATTGCGTCGATTTCCCGGCCTCAGACAGCCTTGGCAGAGAAGCGATCTGCTGAAGGGGAGCTCATGGGAGACGGCAACCCCATTTCGCCTTCGTTGTACCTTTTCTTGAAGCAGCGTCTTTATGCCCCGGTAATTTGTTGTTGGTGTTTCCTTACAATGGGGGAGCGCGGCAGCGCACGTTCTGATTGCAAGCGCAATGTGCAGGCTGTTGTTAGTGATGAGTACATTCCACTTCAGCTTACATTGTGGGACTATTTGTGTGGTGTGGTTTTGCGTGGCGGGTCAGGCAGAACTTTCGTACCTCTTCACCCCAGCAGATCATGATGCTGGATGTTTCGCGCTGATGGGTTTTCTGAACGACCCAGTTGGCGACTCATCGCAACCCAGGGTTTGTGAGGCAGGGGTTATGCTGTACTTCAAGCAGCGTCTCATTCGAAGGTTGGAGTGCACGTTTCCCGATGCACCAAAGTACATTGAGGCATCGCGATACCCGCGTGAGTGTCATGGCATGACGTTAACATCGTACGAGCGTGTGCAGCTTTGGCTTTTGAGGGCGTGGACAACGCTACATGCTGCTTAGAAGTACTTCTGCTTCTTGTTGCGGTGTTTGTGGAATCTTAGCGAGTGAGCGCCTCTTTGGACAAGATGGGGAGCCCCCGCAAATATGCCGATATGCCTTTACCGCGGTGATAAATGTACCAGAGTGGATGCTGCCTTCTTTGAACAAGCAAGAATTCCTTCATGAGAACAACAAGCCGTACCTCAAGTTTAAGGCGAGATGTACGCCGAATCAACCCTGTGGTGCTTTGGGCCCGCCGTGATATTTAATCACAGCAGTTCATGAGGTTTATGTGAATGTATACTCTGTGGTGCTTGCTTCCAGGCATGAAGCTGATGCAGGAATATCTTTCTCGTTGCAGGAATCCACAAGCGCTGAACACCTGGATCGAACAGAGGTGAGCAAGGATTAGTCGCCCTTTACTCGTTCGGGTTGTACTTCCCTGTGAAAGGGAACTCCTAACGGTTCGTTGCCACGCAAGGGAACTGGTGTGTGCCCATGCTGAGCTGATCGCAGAGCAAAGCGGCTTAGTGACTACCAAGATATGCAGAGACGCAACAGGCCGAAACGCCGCCTCAATGAGGACCTAACAGACGAGGAACAGCCTCGCCGTAGCCCAACTCCGCCGTTGACGCATTCCAGCTCAGGGTACGCGCTGTCGCTTGGCATGTTCACTTTGTTCTTTAGTAGTAGTGATAGCAGGGCGACTTATGTGGCTTCCTGCTAACTATTAGTTTGAAGTATTTCTGTCTGCAGGGCCCCAATTTGGACGGGACAGCGAGGAAGTAATGCAGGATCTGCGGAGGAAGGCCCTACAGCAGCAAAACAAGTACAGGAAGCGGGTGGGACTGAAGACCCGCCGTCATATACGAATGATGGGGAAGTTGCAGGTGAAGATCCGATGGCTGCAGCAGCTCCCGTCAAGAAGGGCGAGCTGGGCACCGAGGATATGGCTCAGGATGGAGCAGGACCACCTGCAAGCGTGCCCGACGCCAACTACACTGAGCCTGAAGAGAAGGAGACGAAGGAGGAAGGCGGTGGCGATATCGCCGAAGAAGCAGCAGTTACGAACAAATCGGAGGAACCCTGGTCTCATGAAGTCGCCCCAGCAAGCGATGCCCCAGGGGCGGATTGAAGGAACTTGTGTTTCTTTGTTGTCTAGCACACGTCGAGCGCCTATGGGGGAGCATCTTCCCCAGGGTAGCTGAGCAGGCATTTCACTGAATGGTACATAGATAACCGTATTGCGTGGTCGGCACACCCATTATCGCCTGCAGCAAGGCCGCTTCCAGAAGCACCTCGCGGGCAGCGGGCTGGCACAAGGCTGCGCGGGGGACTTGACAACATTACAGGACAGCCTGACGGCGTCGGGTTGGATATTTAGGCTGTGCTTGCGAGACCCAGGCCAGATGACTAAAGGTCCCCAGCTGGGACAGGAATGCAATGTTTATTGGCGTCTATGGCTGTGTGTGCACAAAATAGCACGGCGGAGAGCGCAGTTATGCGCCAGCGTCGTCATAGTGGGACATCGCATAGCCATGATTCGTGTAGCTTGAGGATGGCGATGGCCCGTTTGATTCAAGCTTGGTAGAGGGAGACAAGTGTCCTCTAGGTTGCCTCACCTTTATTTGCTGGGACCACTTTATTAGTAGTTTCCGAGAAGTCCAAACGCTGAGAAGTGCGGAGTTGGACAGCACCCGTTCGTATGTACACCGAAGCCCTAAGTAACGGTTGGTGCTGACGTTCGATATTACTATTCGAACATACGGCTCTGGTGAAAATCAACAACGCTTGTGCAAAGCTTGTGGCATTGCTTTCGAATTACAATCACGATCCCCCTGATGTTCCGCAGAACTTGCACGACACTGCTCATGGCGCTTGGGATGCGCGACGTTCCGGTCGGGGCCGCAGCAATCGATGCGATATTTTTTATAAGTGTGGCATCTGAGCATCATATAGCTCTTAGCGAGTGTCATATTTCTTTCTGGACACTCGGCGACTCCACAGACACGTGTAGGGAGGGCTGCTCAGCTGTGGGCGGCGCGCGCATTGGTCTGAACACCTTCGAAACTAGTACGTAGTGAGATTGACGCTTGTACATGATTAAGGTGTTGAGTACCACCTGGAGATTTCAGCAGCAGGCCAGACAGCCTGACTTACCTGCTGACACTCCAGTGCCCACATGCGACCGTCACCGTCGACACCTGCGCTCTGATTGACTACCAATTGTTTTTGCCGCGTGGCTCGTTTGTCCTCTTAAAGCCCACTGACACGCCGGTCAATCTGGGTCGACTGATTGTGGGGCTTCCACGGTGAGTGGCTCGGTCCTGCAAAATGGCCTAACTGGTGAGCAAAGTTATGACTGGCTATCTGCTGTCAGGGCGCCAACGCGTGAAGACCAAGGGCGATCCGAGTCAGTTGAATCTAGATGGGAGGCATGGGAGCAAAAATTCCGCAGGTCTGCCTGCCCCCTTCTACGCACTGTCCCTCCTGCGAACAACTGGATCCTTGCTGCGTATATCGGGTGGATTGTCCTGATAGCACTGGCGTGGATGGTGAAAACGAGCCGCAGTGACGCTGCGCTCAAACTGGCACAGACCATCTAGAGGATCCGCATGGCCGAGGTCTAGGCAGGGCATGTTCACACGATAAGGAAACATCATAATATTTCCTGGACGATGACGTGCTCGGTGGTGTAAATGCCAGTAGGAACGCAGTCCTTCCTACCTGCAGGAAGCACAGCATCCCAGGCAAAGCTGGAAATGGCAGGCCGAAGCGCTATCCCCCAGCTTTCAGACTACTGTCGGTGTTGATTGTGTCAGCTCACAAGTAAAAACTACCACAACTCCCCACTCAACGGGCGCTGCCGCGGGCGAACGACGCCTATGCACAATACGCAGCGCAGCAAGCTCAGTAGACCTGGGCATTGCCAAATTAGAAACAAAACTCCCTTTCATCCGATACACCAAATGCTGAGTAGCCACCTACTGCAGCTAGCTGGTTTTCGTTCCGGTTCTACGAGGTTTCGAATTGTCCCCATGCAATTTTCCAGAATACGTTCAACCTACTGGGAAGCACCTGCATTCCTCTCGTCCAAAGCCAACTGTTGAAGGCGCGTGCGTGCGGCATACCGTTTTTCAATTTCTTCAGCCGCTGCCGGGACAAGCTGCATTTCGAACACTCGGCTGCTGCCGCAATGCGGGCAAGGAGGAACTGATGCCACTTCCCCTTTTGGAAGAGGTGATATGAACAGGGGCTTCCCTTCAAAGCTGTAGCGGATTGCCTGCTTAGGGCTCCTGGAAAGGCGTTTTTGTAGCTTGAGAAAAACCTAATACCAGCAAGAAGTGCATCACCCGAGGTAACAAGGCAATATCAGCACAAACCACTTCATGTTTTGAAAAATACGGCGAGATTATGCACATACGAAAGAAGGTTTACGCCAACAGTGTATTTTTTACCTTGTCCGGGCTTTCTTCATACGCTTCTGCCTCAGCGATGCTGTTCCTGCACGTATACATGAAGGGCGCTGGCCTCTGTTGCACAGAGTCAAGCGCGGTTCTCGCCAGAAAAGCAGTAAAAGCCCGATTCTAGCGCGCTAGCCTTCATTCGGCAAAAGGAAGCAGCGTCAGACTTACTGATTGCCTTCTGCTTCTTCTGCTGAACCCTGCGCTTCGCTGCGCCACACGCCCATGCCAACCGATTGGGAAGGTGCAGAGTCACCAAACATACTATGTAGGCATTTTGCCGGAGTTGATTTAACGAGGGCTTACCGCTGTTCGTACTCCAGCTGTAGCTGACGCGCCCGCACTCCTGGACAGAGAAAACGACGTGGATTGGCATGTTGTGAGAGCTGGGTCTGCTAGGCGCATTCGATTGCATGAAGAGGCACTATTAGAAACTGTAGCAATTACTTTTTGGCGTTTGATGCCCCCCAGTTCTCTGGCTTTCGACAGTTTGCAGAGCCAGACTATCTCACTAGCATACCGACAGTATCTGATGCAGAGAGGCTCAATCTGCATTATTAGGTGAAAAGCTAACCTGTAGCGTCGAACTTAGAGTTGTCTGGAGGCTCATCCTCAATGCGGACGAAGAAAGCTGGCATTAGCTCATCCACCGTTTGTTGCACATCATTATGCCAAGGTGTCTGCGAAACCGGTGCTTCTGGTACGCACGTCTTCTCATTCTGCCGGCAGCGGTTTTCACTGCAAGAGTTAGAAGGGGCTTCGTAACCAAAAGCCGCTTGGAGCCAGTCAGACGCATCCGTCGTCAATGTACCTTGATCTGGCAGTTGGCAATGAGATGAATTATCGCCGATTTTCTCTTCTGCCCTCTCTGGGGCAGGCGGTTCTACAACGCCTCTCACAACCGTCCAGCCATCAGCTCTCTTTCCGCATGCCGTTTGCTTGTGACACCCGAAAAGGTAAAGACATCGCTTGTTTGCACAGTACGGGGTTGCTCTGTAAAGATTGGACATAAAAGAGCTTGTGACTGCTTTATCTGGTAGCTGAAGCGGCACCACGGGCTAGCAGAAGGGCTTTCAATTACTGGCGTACGCAGCCTCTTCCCGTGGGAAGTGGAACGCTTACATTTGGCAAACGAAGTCAAGATCCGCGCCGCATATAGAACAGATGAAGGGGAAACCATCCGGAACTTGGCCATCGATCCAAACCTGCATGAAGATGGTGTTGAACAGTTTTCCTTCACTCATTCTACTAGCCTAAATACACCTGTCCCTAGAAACTTCTGTCGTGAGCCTTTTGCAGTAGGGGAATCAGCTACTGTTCAGGCTTACCGGACGGCCTCCAAATTTGCTTAGGGCTTCTGCTGCTGTGTGGTCGTCGTCAGGGACTTGGTGGCCGACCAACCCGATGCGCACAGGCGTTTCACTTGACATATTACGGTTCTCAGCTATTTCATCTATGCCTTGCACAGCTCCCCAAATTCTGCTTGGGGAACAGGAGTTTGCAGCAGTGCAACAGGAGTTGGCTACTACAAAAACCGCCCCTTAAGCTATGCCTGCAACAGCCAACACGAGCGAGTTGTACTAAAGCATTGCGGGCAGCTAATTCCCAACGGAAACAATGTTGACTTCCCAGAAAAGGCCAAACAACATCTTTGAATCTTCCATTAACTTATTCGTTCCCCATTAGGGAGGCATTAGTGTGTTGTTAATGTACATTCAGGGACACAGCCCCGCAAAGAGTTGGACAGCCCTGCCACTCCGAGGTTGAACAAGCGCTCTCGCTGTGGCCCGGGCATTCACCCTAAAGGAGAAGGTAACTCTTTTTCAAGGAGGTTGGAATACACCTAATATATATACCCGTCACTCTGCGGCTGTATGCTGGCCTCCAGGTCGATCAACAGATCACGTCGGGCACACCAGTCACGAGGCGTCACCACCAAACGAGCTTCATATTTTCCAAACCGTTGTGGTTTCCCGTAGATCAACCGGTAAATTTTCCAGCCCTGAATTGAGCATGAACCAAGTGGCTCTACTGGCGGACTCACCAACGTGGTTGTTCGGGACCACCCTGCTGCTCGCGCCGTATTGTGGATAGTTGGGTGGTTAATTGAGCCGGTCGAAGTGTTTTCTCAGTCGGCTGCAGGAACGCTTGATTTTGGATGCGAATGTTGTGCGTTGCCATGGTTCATGGTGCAGCCGAACTGGCGACACGGTTCAGGATGTTCTGTGGCCAAGCGTGGGCACTAGCGGTAGTTGGTAGTAATGCCTGCAGACTCCGGGGCTGCATTGGAGCCTGACTCCGGCTATGTAATATCTGGGATTTGAAAATTACGGTCAGGTTATCCAGTTTAAACGGCATTCTTGGTGTGCATCTGTGTTCGCCGTTTCAAACTGTGTCATCCTGCGCAGGGAGTGGATGACATGTGAATTGTAGTTTGGTACATACCTACGACACGGCGAAAATGGCGATGGTAAGCTGGTCTGGGAGGGGGTATGTGATTATATGGCCGTTATTTCGTGCAGGTTAGCAGGAGACACAGGCAACGTGTTGAAGGGGGCGCGCTCTGCTTGTGCCAGCAAAGCACTTATAGTGTACAGGGAATTGTGTGATGTGTAACTCAACCCCGTGTGAAACGTGTGAAATAGCCGTCCTTCTACTGTTCTGCACCTGCCGTCCCGTCGAATAGTTGAATAATGACTGATGTGGGTTTTTTGCAGGATGATCAGGAGGCCCTTGCCCAGATCCAGCAAATGGTGAAGTTCATATTGAACGAAGCCAAGGACAAAGCCCAGGAAATAGAAGCTCGTGCATTGGAGGACTTCAACATTGAGAAGCTAAAGCTCGTTCAGCAGATGAAGGACAAGATTCGTCAGGAGTTTGACAAGAAAGCCAAAAAGCTCGAAGTGCAGCGTTCTATGTAGGTGCCACGCCAAAAATGCGTTAAAATTGCAAACTTATGCCCAGCCAGAGCATTCTTGTGAATTTGCGCATTGTTGAAGAGCTGTCTGTGCTGCCGTAGTGACCGATCCACGGCCATTAACAAGGCACGCCTCCGCCGAATCGCTGCGCAAGAGCAAGTGGTGAACGAAGTGTATGCGCAGTCTCAGAAGCAGCTGGCTGCAATAAGTTCCGATACGGCTAAGTACAAGGAGCTCCTTGTGGACCTCATTGTGCAGGTGGGTACTCCTTGCACTTTGCACGCCATGCGTGTGATCCATTTAGGCGCGTAGAGATGTGAACTTGGACGTGACGTGATTTGCGGCTTCAGGGTTTGCTGCGCCTCTTGGAATCCGAAGTAGTTATCAGGTGTCGTGAAATGGACAGGGCAGTCGTGGAGAGTATTCTTCCGACTGCTGCAGCAAAATACAGCAAGATCCTCAACGATGAAGCAGGGCTGAAGAAGACAGTTAAACTTTCCATTGACAAGTTGGGAAGGTATCTCCCACCGCCTCCTTCTGGCGACAGCTCAGTGCCTTCTTGGTAAGTCAAGCACGTTCACGATTTGTACGCAGGCGTGTGGTAGTTCGGTATAACAGGACCACATCTGACGGTTGTTGCTGTGGGGGTTGGGCACACGGTTTGAATGAAGTTACGTTTACCTTTTGCCCGTGTTGCGCTTGCTCAGCTGTGGCGGTGTTATATTGCTGACTGCAGACGGAAGAATATCGTGTGACAATACTCTGGATGCACGCTTGAGAATGGTTGTCACGGAGTGCTCGCCGGCCATTCGCATGCATCTCTTCACAACTCCAATAAAGCACTGACCACCACTCCGACAAAGCACTGAACGTCAGAGGGAAATGCTTGAGCAGTGTCCGTGCACAGTTAACTCTTATTAGGCAGAATTTATGCGAAGCCCATTCTTCGCACGCGTTTCTTGTTGCTATTCTCTTGCTACTGTGCAGGAGTGAGCATAGCCAGACCGCACGTTGCGTAAGCTTTTCCTGAGCTTCGACTGATCGTAGGCCGGTGTAAGTGCAGCTGCAAAGTAGGAAGCACGTGATGTGCTTGCGTGCTTCCGCTGTGGGGACTTCCTGGGGGGATACGCAGAGCTACACGAGCTGAAATACGAATTACGTACTTCGCGAGACTACTGCTGGTCGTTAACCTACACTGCAGTGTATCCTGCACAGGCAAGGGAACTACTGAGGATGTAGTGCTGACCAGCAGTAAAGAACCACCACCAGCTGTGCACTTATCGCTTCGCACGATGCAAAAACTTCGTTAAGGAGGGTGCAGGCGTCCCCTTTACAGGATACAGTCGTCTTTACACCCACTCCCGGAGCAAGGGCCAACTACTGCATTTGGTCTGCGACCCCAGTTGTTGCATACCCGTTAGAGTCCCAGTAAGCAGGCAGATAAGCTTTAGTTGCCCTTTGGTTGGGTAGCAGCTCGAGCCCACTGTAGGTAGTCCTGCATTGAGGTCCACAGGGATGCCACATATGCGGTAACATGGCTTAAGTGGTTCTGAACTACCGGGGAATTTAGGGCGACGACAACGGCGCAGAATGCAGTTACGTTGCAACTGAACAGAATCGACGAAGCATCGTCCTTACTGCGCTGCCATCCACGACGTCAGTGAACACCACCTGGAACCCACACGCAAGCAGAAAGCGCAAGGCATTAAGTGTACTTTCTAGGACACGATTCTACAGAGACTCCACAAGTGACACTAGTTAAACCCACCTCCGGGACATCGTACGAGTGCTTGTCCTTAATTGCTTGCACCACTGCTTGGGTGTGCTTCCGCTGGGTCTTTATGATAATCAAGGCCTCCGTACTTCCCTGAGTCGTTACATACCAAAACAATTATATTTCCATCAGACCCCAAACATCGGCTACTGGCTCCTCGGATGGCAACCCCTACAAATGGACTGCTGGCGACAACGTCTATCAGGGATTATACACAGAGCGCGCCTCAATTTCTCCCTTCCACTCGTAAACACTTTCAACTTCAGGTACGATTTGCACGCATGCGGCGAGGCGCTCCATGACCAGGTGCTGCGCGATCTGCACGGAAAGAGGCCGCATTCAACACTGAGGGAGAACAAGATGCTTCACATACTGAGATTTAAGGAGGGTCGTGGTGCTAATTTACCCAGCTACCTACCATAAAATACCCCGCATATGAATTTTTGTGAGTACTGGTTGTGCCTACCAGGCTCAGGCATTTTCTATTAATAATATGCATATAGGGGCTACATGTATGAAGAGTCCCTATATATACGATCTAAACGAGAACCGTATAGCGGACGTGGCATCAACGACCCGTGATGATACGTGAAGTGGCTTACATCCCGTGCCTCTTTACGACTGGATGCTGTTGAAAAACCAACAACGAGACCCTCAGCTTTCGTCGCCTCCGCGACGCATTGAGGAGCCTTGGTTTCCATCTGCAAGGCACGGAAGCAATCGTGACCAGGGCAAACCAGTGGAATGAAATAATTTTCTTCTATCAGCCTCGAGTACACAAAATAAAAGCAAATCCTCTTGTTGTAGCGGGAGATGCACAATGCCTAACAGATTGAACCGTCAGCTGTCAGCTAAACATGTGCACCGCATGGCGGTCATTTACACAGTTTTAAGGCAACAATACACTTTCTGTCCTGAAAAGCTGTTGCAGCAGACACATTATCGCAAGCTGGCATCGCCCACATGGATGGCGCTGGAGCTCCCAAACGCTGCAATATACAGCAGGAAATGGACTAAAAGTGCCGCGACAGCGTAAGACATCCCGCCAACTACGTCACAACCGCTACTTAAAACGACATAGAATAAGGCTACTTGGATACCAGGGCAACACAGGCAGGCAGTGGTTCTGGGCTGCATGCAGGGAGCATGGCGATAGTTTGAATAGTATCTAGCTCGTAGCTTTTTGCTCGTTGGTGGTAAAACTGTTTTTTGAAGGATATACCTATCGTTTATCTATACCCATTGTGTGGCAAGTGCTCCTTCTGGTTTCCATGAGTGGCCCTTACCTTGTGCTACGTGCTACCAAGGACTCTCACAAAACAGGGGCCTCCTCCTCGCAAAGCAGCAAATTGTGAGTTGTTTCGATGTTATTTTTCTAAATGTTACGAACTCAAGGTGTAAGCACCAAGTTTCCCGGTTGGTGGTTACCAACTCTTTAGCCCAAGGTGACTTGGCGAGTAGGTGAGTAAGACTGGACCGTGCTTCGACCCGTTTGAGTCATGTATTACTACTGTATAAGATGGTTAGAAGTGCCCTAGTATAGTACATATGTGAGCGTTGTGTATTAAGGGTTGGTGGGTAGTAAATAAAGTAGTCAACTGCCGACACACTGCAGGTAAAAGCAGAGCGCCCTTACCGTTGCCCTGTTCTCACACCAAGTAGGGAGCATTCATCTGCATGCCAACTGTGTTCTAGCGAACCCCACAGGCGGTTGCTCTTTTGCGTGGTGTTAGTTACTTAAATTAGATGCTTTTGTCAGCAAATGCTGCACGAAGGCCTCACATGCAGTGGTATCATGTATATATATATATATATATATATATATATATATATATATATATATATATATATATATATATATATATATATGTGTGTGTGTGTGTGTCTGTCTCTCTCTCTCTCTCTCTCTCTCTCTCTCTGTGTGTGTGTGTGTGTGTGTGTGTGTGTGTGTGTGTGTGTGTGTGTGTGTGTGTGTGTGTGTGTGTGTGTGTGCGTACGTGTGTGCGTGTGTGTGCGTGTGTGTGCGTGTGTCTACGTATCGTTACTGGGCTGAGGTATCTACTCCGCAGCTTTTGTTTGTGTGAAAGTAGTTGCAACAGAAAGCACTGCAACACTGCATCGGTCGGCATCCTGCCCTCCACGCTTGCTTCAATATGGATAGGACCGCGGGATTCGGGGAGCGTATTCGGGCCTATTTGCGTTATTAAGCTATATACTGGTATATGCTTGCACGTCATGTGAATTTCTATCTGCCTGCCGGAGATGATTGAGCTGCAGCGGGGAGGCGTACAGCCCCATCAGGGTAGGGCAGCCTGTTCTATTCTGGAGCAGGAGCCTGCTACGAGTTATTCGGCAAGGCTCGAAGGAATCAGTCTGTGAATCATGCGTGCTTCCATAGAAGCTGCCGCTGCTCTGCGAAGAAGCCAAAAAGCGGCAGTTGTGCAGACCTGTGTGTCCGCGTTAGCGTCTACGCTTTGGGAGTAAGCGGTTAAAATACCATGGATTTTGGCAAGCCAAGTCACTGTGATCTTCTTGATCTTCGATTCTGCCAGGAATATCCAAGATGTGTAGGGAGGCAGAGGAAGACGTTTGACCCTTGGCTGCTTTTGGGAGCTACGGCGTTAGTTTGGCCCAAAATGTCGTTACAAGAATGCAGACTTACCGTTGTTCTCGCTTTTTCCCAAATGATACGCTCGAACGCGCCTCTGGTGACGCGCCGAAGCGTAAGAATGCAGCTGCGACGGCAATTATGCACATGGGTGCACAGGCCATTCTAGTAGAGTAAGAAACAATTAGCCGTGCAGAGCAAAAAGAAATCACAGCCGCACCTGCTGGTCAGCCTCGACCCAGCATTGTGCTTACACCAAATCGCTTTAATGCTTAGGTAATACTCGAGGTGTTTGGCACTGGCTAGGAAGTGGATCTTATGTCTGAAGTGACGGTGAAGGTGTGCAGCATGGTTGTCCCTTCATTGGCGGAGTCTCCGCGGCTACGCTTGGTTGATAGCAAATACGAGGCAAGCATCCATACAACTATGACGATAAAGTGCGGGATCAATATGGAAATGGGTCGTTCTCTTAGCGTTGGGGACTCCCAGATTGGCATTAGCACTTAGGCTTGCCGTGGCAGGTCGAGTGAAGGGTGGGCATGCGGCCACTAGCGGACGCTCCTGTTTATCTGTCGGGAAGCAGTAGGATAGAGATGCTCTCAGCGCTCCCCAAAACATCTGCACACAGTACAACAAGAGAAATAAAACCATTGCCCCACGAGGCGAGAGCGCGGAAGCTCCAACCCAGTGCAAGGGCAATGCCGGGAACGACAGTGATTTGCGTACACTCGATGTTTTTTATGGAGAGTCGCAGGTTGGGGGAGTACTATCCATGTAACATCCCAGACAGCAAAAGTGGGTACAGTGAAGAAAGAGTTCCCATACATGCCAGGTGGAGCATCGGAACTTTCACTGAACTGGCCGCCTGCTGGAAGTCCAGTGAATCGCGCCTAGCTTGTAACAAAAGCCCTCAGCCTTTGCCAGTGACCGTCATGTGCTGCAGGGAGGTTGAACGCTCAGATAAGTAGTTCAGAAAATGCAACGGCTCTCCCCTGCTGCCTCCAGAAGTCCTGTGCACAACTGCCTAAGGACTTGGTTTGGTGGGGGTAAGGGCAAGATGGAGCAAGCACGCACTGTTCATTCTCCCCTGTAGTTTAGTTACGGTCAAAGGAATGGTTCAATAATCATTTAATCGCATATGGAAGCTCTACACTTTCCCGGAAGCATGATTGCTGGCAAGGATATCAAATTCGCTTGCGGCTCGGGGAACATCTTGAAGCGGTTCAATATCGACAAAAACAAGACCAAGAGCCGTTCGGAGGCGGGTTAAACTGAGGGCACGAACTGCACAATTGTGCTTTGTTTCTAACACTATATCCAGCAAATTCGATCTAACTGTCTTTGCTTCCTCCCACAGTGTACCATTCGACTCGTTATTCTTCAGTTTACCCTGGTCTACACTGAAACGCTATTGCCCGACTTGGCTTGGGCCCTAGTTCTGGCAGCCAAACCCCAATGTTGGCAGATGCATGCTTCTCTACACAGCGTGCAGTGTTTTGTAATGCATGAAGAAGAGACGAGAATGGCACACAAGAGTTTACGGCTAACGGCTTTCGTCAGGCACGTACAATGCTGGCGGCTTGGTTTTAGTGGGTTTGCTCATTGCAGAGGTAGGGAGGCGGACAGCCAAAAAATGGGCCTTGCGTTGGGTGAGGCGCGCTGCTATGCCCGTTCGGGCTAGCAGATGGGCATGTATCGGAGATTAAACCCCACCATTGTGTCACCCTACCCTTATTGTAAGCTGTTTAGGACTGTTTAGAGAAGCAATCCAGCTGCCTCTAAGCTCCCCACAATAACAGGCAATCCTATCCCGGATGCATGGGTAACAAAGCGCGGAGGTTGCATAAAACGATAGTATTACGTTGAATAGCCAGAAGATTGACAACCAGGGTAGTTCTATACGGTCTGCCAGAGTATCTGCATGGCCACCTTGGGGCAGCGGACACACCTATGGGCTTGGTCGAGCACAGCGCAGCGCGCAGTTTCGTCATAATCACACCTTTGTGGGCAACTGCCCTGTAACGTCTGTAGGGGGGCTTCTCTTTATATCTACCTTTTCTCTGACTCTAACCCATTGTAACACTGTAATACGCATCCCTTCTTTGACTTATTGCTAGCTGGGCACCGCTGCTGAGACAGTCTTCACTTTATCACATTTAGGGATCTCTGCTTACTGTGGTGGATCGCTTACGCTTTTTATATTCGTTTGTTGGCTTCAAACGTAAGACACTGGTAGCTTTGGTGAGGAGATACAGTACCTTGGGGGTCCAGTAGGTCTCACGGGGTGGCCTGTCCGCCCATTATTTAAGACAGTGGTAACTTGGGTGAGGAGGTATAGTATCATGGGGCTAAACCAGGTCTCAAGAGTTGGCAGGTCTGCCTATTAAAGCAGCACGTGAGCTGCAGAGCGATGCGGGTCGGCAGCAATGCCATCACAAATAAACCGCACCGGCGCATTCCTCTAGACTTTCATCCCTTGCTACTTTTTTCGAATGCGGAACTTTGATACCTCTAACGATTTCCTCCCTCTCTTGTGGTGCGCTTATTCCTTGATAGGCAACTGTGTACATGAGGGCGTACCCTGTTTGGGGAGAGAAATGGGAAGGCAGAGGCTGGCACATTCATCTCTATCTGTGTACAACTTTGCTACTGGCGGTCAAGTGAGCGCACACCGTTTGCCTACAGCATTGGTGCATTCAACATAAGGGGGCCCTGATGGCATGCCTGCGTGTGGGATTGCCTTGCAGCAAGAGCTACAGGAACGCGTGGTGTAACGCGTGACAAGCCGCCTGTTCACCACAGCGGCCGCAGGCCCTTTCGCCTCTCTATCCAGCTTGACTGGAGGTTATACGGGAGGTTAGTTACTTCCGGGTACTATTTTAATGAGAATTTTGACTCATTTGCAATATGCAACGGTCCTCAGCTGAGCCCCACGATCCTCGTAACGCTTGCACGTTAGCTATGCGCTCACCCTGAATATTCACGCGACTCTTCTTTAGGGAGGGTTCTGGCTGTACTAGTTCGCTTTTCATTCACTTTACCTTCCTTAACTACCGATAGCATTAAATTCTGCAGGCAATGCTATCATCGCCGCACGACTAGAGCAGAATGCTACAAGGGCTTCGGTGATGCTGCGTGGCCGGGAAGGGCACGAGAACCTCGTTAATTCCACAAACGCTAATGGAAATACTGAAAATATTGGTTTTCTGGCTCAAACAACTAACATTCATCAATTAGGGGATGAATAAAGCCAAAACCACTGGACCGCAACGGCCAGAGCCCGACGCCATCGTTGTCTGCAGCCCCCGATGTATAGGCAGAGGGCAGGCCAGAGAAGCATACAGCAACCTTCTCCCACAGTTAGCAGATATTTGGCTCTTGAATAACATTAATTGATTCTGTTTTGAAGTGACTGAGCAGTTTCAGCTCCCAGTGGCCGCACTGGGGTGGGTGGAGCGAACTGGTGACCAGCCACATTTGTTTCAATTGTATCGCATTCCGCAACCAGAGAATTGTAATTGAAACGATCACTTTGACTTACTCAATTTCTTTTTATCAACCAGTTTTCTTGTTATTTCGTCTCATGGGAACGGAATGCACAAGACCTCTGTGTTCATATGCCTTGGGTAGCAAAGCCGTTCACCTTGAACAGGCTCCTCGCGAACAGGTACCGCTTTAAAGGCCCCATAGGCTGTGGCAGTGGAAGTTATCTCCGGATCAGTCTCGCTTCAGGGAACCCTTATGCATGAACCGGCCTGATTTCCACATAGGATGCTGCAGCCCGAGGGTTACAAATGTTGTCGGGTCTTCCCAAGGCCATTTGTGTCCCAGTGTGGCAGATTTTGTTCATTTATCGTCTGCTTATTCGCATTCTTGCATTTCGGATTAACTCAGGAGCACACAGATTCCGTTGGCAGTGCAGGTGATCCTCATGCAGCTACATCGGATAATGCTGTGGCAGCGGCCATTGCAGCTGTCCCTCATGCCCTGCCCCCCGAACTTGATACTGAGGTGTCAGATAATAATTCTGCGGTTCTTGCTATTTCTTCTACCGCCGATGAAGCTGTCCAAGAGACTGAGCCAACATCTGCACCAACCACCACGGACAATTCCGGTGATGAATTGTCTTCGAACCCAGCTTTGCGTGGAACAGCCTCTGCGGGCCCCGCAGAGACTGCTAGTGCTGAGGAATCAGGGCCAGCTTCCTCAGGATCAGAGGCCCTTCAACAACCGCAAAATCAATCTAGTTCCGTTCCACAGTTTGCTCCTATGACCGTTACCATTGTTGTTGGAGCCGGAGAGACTGTGAGGGACTGCACTGAGGAGCTTCCATCCCAGAGTTTCCTAATGAGTGTCTCCAGACGTTTTCAGCAACTCCAGCTCCTCCCCCTCCTTGCAGCCTTTGGCCAGCAGAGCTTGAAAGTGGTAACTAATCGCGTGTACTCATCTACTCCGTTGGTGCCTGCTGCTCCTCGGCTTCTGCAGGCAGATTCCCTCCTACTGTTCCGTGAACCTTCGGCAAGGGAACGTTCCCAACAAACGATGCTAGTGGAAGTAGCATCGCAAACACCCATGTTTCCCCAGCTCGTTTGGCAAAGCGGCTCGGGGTTCAAGGCTCGGAGTGCAGCGGTCCAACCCAATCTCGCTTTGTGGTCTAACCAGTTCTTTGCCTCTTCTCACCAGACCCGCAAAAGTGAGCGGGCTGGCTCAAAAAACCAGCCTGTCTTCGTTCCCCAGCGCGTCAAGTCGAATATTCTAGAGGGACTACAGGAGCAACCTCACTCAAATGAGTCGCATGCGGCAGCTCCTCAACTTGGTGGTTCCTTTTTGGGAAGCATTCTGCAGGCCCTTGAAGGCTCTCCCATTCGACTAAATTTAGGGGATATGGCATGCGCAGCACTCCCTACATCCGCTTTAAACCGAAAGCTTTCCTGCTGGCTTTTGGGGGCATTCACTGAACGCATTCTTTGCCGCACTGCCTGGTTTGACCCTTGCCAGGCCATAAGCGAAGAAACAGCACATGGGAAACCGCCCTTGTCTCCTGTAGTGTTGCCACCAGGGGGGCCTGACACCCTCTACCTTTCGCTAAAGCGTTTACTCCATCCAGTCCGAGGCATTCCTAAGAAGATCCCCAAAGACGTCATTTCAGAGGAAGGGCCTACCTACCAGCTGCTGTGGCAAGCACTCACCCGCCTAGATGACATATGGGCTCTCGCGTACTGCGGGCGTGAACTGCCACCTGGGAGTCATTTGACGGCAACTGCAAGCCAGCAATCCCTTGCAGAGCAGGAGGGCAAACGACGCCTGCAGGAGCAAACCCAACAGCAGCTGCAGCCAGATGAAGCTCACCGGGGAGAGGGAGAGGAGGAGCAAGATGAAGAGACATTGCAAACACAGCTGCCACAACCCTCTTCTCTGTGGGACGGCGCATCTCTTCCTGGTATAAGAGGGGCCCCACCGCTTTCTTTGTGGGATTTAGGGACGACAACAAAGCCTGTACCCGATGCTTCAGCATCTGCTGAGCAGACAGAAACGGGCGAGCCAGCAGAAACTCCAGAGGCACAAACGGGGTCATTCGCCAATCCCTTCTGGCCGCCACAAAGCTCCCCTTCTCAATCATCAGGAGAAAAGGAAGCAGCAACAGGAGCACGAAGCACGCCAGCAGGTCCCTCAGCAAGTCCTTCGCCAACAGGTGATGAGGGAAAACCCACACAGAAACGTGGGTCTCTTCAAGTGCTACCTGAAGGAGCGCCACATCTACAAGGCCAGGACCTCCTGCCAGGCTGGCGAACAGAACTAGTCTTGAAGGCCCTTTCCCCTGGCGTGGGAAATAGGACTAATGTCTTGGCTGTTGCTGGGAGAAGGGGAACCGAAGTGCTGATTGCCTTCCGAGGCACAAAGACACAAGTCGAGTGGATTTTAAACGGTCAGGCAGAGCATGCGTTCAACTGGCTGGGAGAGGGGGAAGGGCGGACAGCTGCTGGATTCTCTCACATCTTCAGTGCTGCCTGGCCAGCCTTACAGGTTTATCTAGCCTCAGTAGACAGGCCTGAGACACCTCTGAGTCGGATCCTAATAACGGGGTACTCTCTGGGAGGCGCAGTCGCAGCCCTCATGGCCTACGGCATTGCCTTGAACTATCCCACAAAAGTTGATGCAGTTATCTTTGGGGCACCACGTACTGGAGACAGCGCATTCACAGCTGCCTGGGCTAAAAGAGTTAACGGACGAAACGTTGCTTTCACTTTGGACCCCATCCCTAGAACCCCTTGCAGAGAAATGCCCGCATGCGATAAGCCAGGCACAAGGGGTCCGTTGACCCTTCCCAAAAACTTCCTCGGACTGGCAAGCCACTCCCCCAGGAGGAACGGGGCTAGCGGGAGAACTGAAAGCAGCAGCATAACGAACGGATACGGGGATTTCCACGGCCTTGTCTCTTTCGGACCTGATGAGCTTGGGGGCTCGACACGCAACAGAATCAGTCCTGTTTATGTTAGTTACAACCACATCTGCTCCTATCCATGCTGGCTAGCCACAAATTTCAACCCTGGAGAACGCCGCACACTCTGCCAATTGCCAGATTTCTCCCATCAGTGGGATCCTGCCCTGGCACCAAACACCTGTCCTGCTCTTCTGTCATGAGCTGTTTGCCGCATCGAGCTACGCACGTCTTTAGTGCACGCGAAATGTGAACGTAGCTCGAGTATTTTTTGTTTTATGTCCTAACTCATTCAAGTGAGGCATCGTGACGCATCGAGCTGCATGCATGAACTTTGAGGAAATGATCTGCTTTTCGGAGAACTCCTTACGAAGAGCTCTCTTGCACTCGTCGGCCAAGTTCTGAGTTATCCTTCTTTCTAAAGAAGCGAGAAAAACGCTTCTTCTTTCCCGCTGTTGCATGGCAGTGCAAATGGGCACCAAACCTGCTGCTTTCCAGCATCCGCACTTCTTCCTTGTTACGGTGCGCGGGGTTGACACAGACCAAGAGAAAGGCGCTCTCTTCTGTACCTCCCATGTGCTCTTGCTACCCCAGGACGGACTGCCACAGATTGAGTCTTTTCTGCATAAGCAAGGCGTCACTCGCTCCAAAAATACTTGTTGCTGGTGCTATGTTTTGTGAGCTTTAGTGAAACACCATCGTTTCGCCTCTTGCAAGAGACTTCCCACGCTGCGCACGTAGAAGTGCCAACTCTGCGCAGCTACAGAAAAGTAGCCAAGAGCATCTCTTTCCCCAATCCCAGAACACAACGCCGGGAAATGCCGCAGCAGCAGGGACATCAGAGCGTTCGTTGCAGTGCGCCTTAAGCTCGTAAACTCAGTGGCAGCGCTACGGCTGGGCAGCAAAGGGAAAGACGCCTTGTAACCACTGAAACCCTCCAGTGTAATAAGCAAACCGTATGTGCAGATATTCGCCTTTGAGCGAATGGCCTAGGAAGGCAGGTTATTCTAAAGCGAGCTAGCTGGGCATCTAATGTCTCAAATGCTGCTGCAGCTAACCTCTGGATAACCAATATCTTTTGAATGAGGGCTCGAGTTCCTGAGCCTCATTTCTTCGTCGCACACAACTCTTGAAGCTGCGTTAAAGGTGCTTAAGTATGTCTTTCAAATGCCTAGACGGCTTTCACTGTGGAGAAACGATGTAAGAGTACGTATTTTTTCCCCATGTCTCTACCCTGGCAAGTTCTCCGGTGCGTCACTGACTGCTCAATATGCTGACCGTGCATTGGCGGCCAGTACGACAGCGCTCAAGCTACAGCATCACGTTGATTCATTTGCTCCTTCAAGGACGCCTTCACCTACCTTCAAATGCTGCTTCTGCTCTGTAACATGTTTCGTTGGCATTGCGGGAGAGTGCCGGCTGCTTTCTCTACTTAGGCAATACCATAGAGAACTGTGCACGAATTATTGGTGGAAATGATGCATGCTTGGTATAATAGCTCACCTACTTACTAGTTACAGATGCATTTACCACATAAAGGGGTCGCTTTATTTCGCAGAGCGAAACTAACGCGGCTGCGCTTCGGCGGCCTTCGCGGTACAGTTGTATTGTGGGGAGCGTAGCCCTCCAACACCACGAGGGTGCCACAACCTAATCGTCGCTGCATTAATGCATGGTTTCTCGAAGAATGCGCCAAATAAAGATACTCGCGCCTAGTATCTCTCTTCTTCAGCTCCCGGTATGGGCAGCCTTCCCACCTCAGCCCCAGAATGAGAAAGGGACACTTTACGGAGGCTCAGTGCTTGGACTACGCTTTACGGAAGAATCAAACTTCTGTTGAAGAACTGCTCAATACTGGGATGATATTTGGCCAGAATAACACGGTATTGCCCGTGACTAGACTAGCACCCCAGCTAGCACAACTGCACGAGTCAAATGTGGGGCATTCGAATGCTTGAACAGATGGATGGCGCTGGGGATTAAGGCAGCTCGGGCACAATGCCCACGTCCTCCAGGAGTGCTGTCCACCGTCCTAGTGCTCCAGCCTCTGCGGATCCCCATGAAGCAAAGGAGATGAAGTCGTCTCCTCCTCGACATGCAGTTGCACCACGATCTAGTCGCCAGTCTTCGACAGCACAGGAATATCCACCTACACGCAATGCATCGAAACGAGCAACTCGGAGCGCCGGATGGTAATACTACGGTTGGCTTGACCCTTCCGAGCACAATAGCATCCACCTAAGCGGAACGACTTATCCACGTACATTCATCACATGCGGAGTACACACACTCCACAAGCCCCTGGTCAGAGAACGCCTTTATGCACCCTTCGGACGAAAGCGTTTGCTTCTCCGAGTCCCTGCAGCGCATATGCCGGAAGAGTCTCGAGGTTTCACCATACTGCCTAGCTTGCATGGAAAGCATAAAGTTGCATCTTTGAAAATAATAGGCGAAGCGCTGCATAAAGCAAATCAACAGTCAAGGAATTGGTCTTACCATAAGGCCTCGAGACGCCCCTGAAGAGCGCCGTGCAGCGCCTTGCATGCTTCTTGCCCATCAGTGCACATGTCGTCAAGCGCTGAAAGACACTTCACCTCTACACCCTCTATCGCGAGCAACAGAGATCCGCGCACAAGTGCTTCACTTAAGTCTATCTGCGTTTGCAGCACACGAAAAAAATGCAAAGCCAAGCTTGTCACTTAGCAGCTATTGCTTTCAGATTGCCGCAGCCCAAAACATCGTAGGCGGGGAAGGCAGTCCCTGTATCCCCGATGAGCTGCGCTGTGCTCGGGCCCCACCTCGGGCCCCACTGAAACGAGTTGAACAAGATCCACCATTCCACTACTTTTTGTTTGGCTGCAGCCATATCTCCAAAAGTGAATAAAGGACTGTAACAAATGAAAAGGTGGGAACTCAGATGCAGCGTCCTTACTGTGAGGCACAACTGAAGCACTGGAAACTCGTCGTTGGAGGGCGCTAAAAACGTCTTGAAAATTAAATGAGGCAGCGAAGAGTCCTCCCCTCGGCCATCAACTGACAGACCACAAAGCAAAACAGGAAGCAGCACACCCTAGTCTATCCCGCGCAAATGCAGCAGCCGCCTACATCCGCTGCTTCAGCAGCAACATGAACTATGAGCTCGGAATAAACGTACAGCCAACAGACGTGACGCTCGTAAATGCGTGGAGGAGCAGGAGTAACTGGTCATGAAGGAGCGCGACCCTCCCAGCAGCGGCATGTGCATGCAGCAGCAGGGCTCTGACAGTGGACAAATCCGGAAAGGGAGGAGCCCCCACACCCTGGTTGAGGCCTTCAACGGCATCTGCTCCTCTGCTACTACTGCCTGTCTCAGTGGAAGACCGGCTGCTCATATCAGCGCTGCCACTAAGGCCCCTCATCCCAAAGTTGGGCAGATGCGATCCTGGAGTAGCTCCTGCTGCGGATGTAGCGCAAAAAGTCTCATGCCCTGTCGAGACTCCCGTAAGCCCGTCGCCTCCGCCATGTCCAGATCCTTGCTGAAGAAGACCAGAACAGCAGCACCAATGAAGCTTGGTTCTACTCCGTAGAAATTCCACTGTCCCTTTCTTCTTTGGGAGACGCACATTGGGATATCTACGCAGTAGTCTCTTGAGCACGAAGAGCCACTCACCTGCAGCAGCATCTGTTGCAGCGACCGTTGCACAGCTCCCAACAGAAAATAGCGCAGCTGCTCAACGGTAAACATCCACCGCCTGTGAGGTGGTAGGGCTTCAGCACCAGATGCATCACCCACCGTCCCCGACGTTGCAACTGCTGCAACAGCGCGTAAAACTGGAAAGCGAGACTGGAGCTTACAGCTGGTTATGGGTAAGAATCGAGGTTCTCCGGATGCAGCTGACTGTGGCTGCTGCAGATCTCGCTGAGACACAGCACGAACTGTACGTCCTGCTGTAGCACCTGCTGCTGCAGGAGTCGCAACATCTGCTGAGGCTCCTGCGTCCGCCCCGTACGCTCTTTCTCTGCGAGAAGCCAACAATGGCGTGCATACTGCTGAGTCGGGAGGAAGGCCTCCTGGGGGAAGGCACGGCCTCACGATCTGCACACGCTGGCGAATTGGAGTAGCTGGCTCAGCTGCAGCTGCTGATATGGCACCAGCTGCTGGAGTTGTCCTGGGGAAGGGCACAGGAGCAGGCTGGGTACGCCGTTGCAGCTCCGTTTGCCGCATGCCCTCTCTACTCCACGAAATCGTGATCCTTGTTGAAGCTGCGGGGTAGTCAGCTGCTCCATAAAGACTACTAAACACCTTGCTTGTGCTTTCTTGCGGTAACACTGCATCCCTAATACAAGTATCGGCAGGTATTTGGAGAGCAGCCACGGCAGGAAGAGACCGAGGCCAAGCCAGCTCAGCGACTAGTCCTGTAGTGCTGACTCGTTGTATGCGGACGCCACTAAGCCGCTCAAACGCCTTCACAATGCTCTCTTTGTGGCGAATATCCGCCAACAGCTGCAACATAGGCCATAGGATATGCATGAAAACGCACCTCATACTTCCCCAGTGGAACAGCAGGGCCGGACACGAGAACGGGAAACTAGGTATGAGCCCAGGATAAATGAGAAAGAGGCCTCAGAATCATAATTCTTGCCTACCCGCAGGTCGCCACTAGTGTTGTCGAAGCCTCTGATCTCCGCCTTCATGGCCGATATTTCTTCCGCAAGCTGAGCAACGAACGAACGACCATGAGGTTTTTCTGTCGAAACAGCAAAAGAAACAGCAAACTCCCTACACGCTGAATCCCCACAATCACTACCTTACCTGTGTCTCCTCTTCCAGCAGACGGCCCAAAGAAGCCGCCGCAGCGTCGACGTTGCTGGCTGCACACTGGAGCGCAACATGGCGCTCTTCTGCCAGAGCACTGCGAACAAAGGGAGGCAAACAGTGTAACTGAACAAAGTCATTTCTTCAACAGTGCATGCCAGCAAGCGGCCACCACCAAAGAGAATTTTGAAACACCGGTGGAACAAACGCAGGACAGGAAGTGCAGAAGATCATATTTGCCACAAATGATGCTCAAGATCATCATGCAGAAGCAGCCAAAAAATTGCTATTTCGTTGAATAATAGTTACGGTAAGCAGAAGCACCAGCAGCAGAAGTAGGCCCTGCGGCGTCCATCGTTAGATTCCTATGACAATTAGCGAAGCAGAACAATACAGACGGATGACTCACACGAAGCCCGACTCCCACGACTCCCTACTAAGACGGAGGCGTTTCGCCTCCGCAACTCCCTCAGCCCGGCTGGCCGCAGCCTCTAACGCCCCCTCCAATTGCTGCGGTCACATTTAAGGCGCAAGCATGCACCGTTTCCCTTCTCTACTACGCTTGCTCCTGCGCAAACTGTTTTGCTGCCGTACAGCAGGATCAGCAACAGCTGCAAGCAATACCTGTAGGTCTCGAGTCATCTGTTGAGCCAAAGGCTCAATCTGTTGGCGCAGCTGCTGCTGGAGCGACTCTTGTATACTCCCACAGAGGTCATTCCATTCGCTGCGAGTCTTGGCAGGCTGCATAAGCAGCTGTTCAGCTGCTGCCGAGGCGACCCCAAAGCCGCGCTTCATCAGGTGGTGCTTTAAAAGCTGCTGCACCTCCGAAAATTCATCGCCCTCGTGAAAGCCACTGCTGTAAATGTCATCGCGATGCGTCATCTCATGACGATCTCCGTCGCACAATTGCAGCTGAAAAAAAGCACACACGTGCCTTGCCCAGTCAAATATTAGCCGTTTCACGGGGAGCGGGTGCATTCTACTCATGAAAGCAGGAGGATGCGGCGGGTGATGCCAGGTCCGGCAATGAGCCTCCTGGCGCGGTCCTCTCACCTCTCGCAGACGTTCTTCCCTATAATCAACCCAAGACATGCGGGGAATATCGGAATCCGTTTTTCCTGATAGTTCAGCAGCACCTGTTTCCCGTGCCTCTGGTGCAGAAGGTGCCACTGCTACTGCTGCTTCTGGCTCCCTTGCTGCAGAAGGCGAACCACCCTCTCCTTCAGCAATGACTGTGAGGGCCCTCGGTAAACCCTGCAGTAGCCTATTCGTCAGAGCGTCTAACGCCCTCCATTGTGTGCGCCACTGAGGGTTGCTGCTGCCACTATTGCCCTCTTTGACGCTACTTGTCCCTCCGCTGAACAACGCGCTACTGCTGCTGCTGCGGCTGCTTGTGCTCCCGATGTCTGCACTCCGAGCATCTGAGTTCTTGCGTGAATGTTTGAAGGGCGTCGCCAGACCAAGTGGCGCCTCACTTGGTGAGCCGCTGCAGCCGCTGCTGCAGCGGCTGCTACTGGCAACGGCTGCCACAGCCGAAACAGCAGCGTCCGCTAGTGCATCAACGCCGTCCCCTTCGACTGCAGCACATGATACGCCAGGTGTTCGCACGCCTTCTACCTCGTGTTGCTGCTGTTGGTTAGTAGAAGGGTTGACAATGGCCTCGTCAAGTTGCTGCTGCGGTTCTTTGGCATCCAACTGTTGCTGCTCCTGCTGCTCCAGCTCCTGCCGCTGCTGTTGCTCCACCTGTGAACTCTCCTCCTTTGTCTCGCACCTTTCCCTGGGCAGGCTCGGTTCATGCAAGCCGTGGAAGGGTGCAGCGTCCTCCTGTTGTTCCTGTTGGACGTGTCGCTGTTCTTGCTCATGCAGTTGCTGAACAGCTGCCTCTGCCTCAAGTTGATGTCTTACGCTAAGAAGGAACGACATAGCAGAGGTGCTCACAATTCGCGACCCTCCCCTGCCCGACGGAACTGCCAGTCTGGGAGAAAGCGGTGCGTCTCCACTTAAAGGATCAGGGCCCGCGAATGGTGTTACTGGAGTTGAAGATGCCTCGGAAGCATCATGCGAGGCAAGCTCCCCTTCATCGCTCACATTTTGCTGCTGGTGCTGCGGTTGCTCCAACATCTGGCCGCATGCGGCAGTTTGACTAGGTGGGCTCGAGGAGCCCCCGTCAGTATCCGTTTGACCTGCTGCGAGGCCAGGAGTAGCAGTGGCGACTGCAGCCAACTCGTGCGCCTCCACTTCCGCTGTGCAAGTTTCGTTTTCTTGGTGTATCACCGAGTCGGATTCTGGCGTAATTCCAGTATCTTCATCCGAAGTGAGCACTGGACCGTACCCATGCTGCTGCTGTTGCTGCAGCGATAGATCCCTTGCCATTGCACCCTGTCCCCGAAGACTGTCTACTACTTCATCGTTCATCTCCGGAGGAGTCTTTTTCTCAGCTGCCGTTGCTGTTGGGGCGTCCACTACAGCACCGTCAGCAGCAGCTGGGGAGCCAGCACTAGCTGCAATTGAAGGAGCACCAGCGGCTGATGCTCGGGCCTTTGTTGCTGCTCCACGTGCCTCAGGCCCAGCAGGTGGCTTCGCAGGGGCCTTCCGGAGAGGCGTCGGATCTGCACCCAACGGCTCGCTTAGGGCCGGGGCCACAAGACAAGAAGCTGACGGAAGCAGCACCTCAGTCTCTCCTTCATTACTCACCACCACCACACGAGCGGAAGAGCTGCAGTTGCTGATACTTCCGCCATTGGCCTTTAAAGAATCAGGAGAACAATCGCTCCTTCCAGCTGCAGACGGCACTCCTGCAGGCTCAGCCTCACCTGCCGCCTCTCCCGCCGAAAATTGGGCTGCTGCCACTGACGGGACCTGGAGGGCCTGTTCAGCAGTATTCTCTTTCGCTCCCTCCCCTGGGCCACCATCGGCTCCCATTTCTGCTGCAGATGCTGAGGAAATAACAGCTTCCGCTGCTGCTTCTGCTGCAGGTCCGGATTCATGCGCTTCCATTGCCACTGCGGAGTCTTCAGATGGTGCTTCGAGATCCGTAGATGCTTCCACAAAGTCTGAAGCTGGCTCAGATGTGGACCCACCTGACGTAACGGCCTCCGTCGCTGAAGGTGCCCGGGTCACCTGTGTTTGTGCATGAATTGCTGCCGCAGTTGTTTCTCCTGCATCTGCGGCAGCCATCCCCTCCGAAGCTGGTTCAGCCTCAAGCTGCACTTCCGCAGCTGCTGCATCGCCTTGTGCACCCTCGCTGTGCTCCTGCGGCTGCTGTTGAGCCTCATCACGGCCAGCACTAGGCTCTGGCTGCTCCGTTCGCTGCTCCCGATGATCAGAAGAGTCGTCTGCAGAGCAACGATTGTGTTCGGAGGGGCGGCGTTCCGGTTCCGTTGGGACGAATGGCATGCCATGCTGCTGCTCTTCCTGGCGTTGCTCCTGTTCGAGAGTAGGGACAGAATCTGAACGAATTGCTGGTGGAGGCTCGCCACAGTCAGGTACAGGTGCAGTAGTGTCTGCTTCTCCAGGCTCCAGTGCTGCTGCAGCAGAAGCGCCAGGGTCAGCTTCTCCGTCGGCAGCACCCCGCTGCTCGAGCCACGGAGATGCTTCCATGCCCTCACCAGAAGCCAAGCGTTGCGACTTTGGGACAGGAGTGAAAACCACACGACGAACAGAAACACTATTCGCACTGCCAGAGGCCGAGGCAGCTCTCAAGATACTCCTCACCGCACTGCCTCCTGTGGCGGGGCGCTCGGCAGTTGGAGTTGCTGTTGCAGCAGCAACTGCTGCAACCGCAGGAATTGCTGCTGCTACACATGGAGATGCTGTTGTACCTGCATGGTGGGACCTCGATGGCGTGTGAGCATTCGAGCGGTCCTGGCGCTGCTGCCGCCAAGATACCACATGAAACCGCAAGGGAGTAGTGGGAGCAGAGGCGGATACCGCTGCTTCTGTCCGTTCAGATCGCAGAGGGCTGCTGCTTTTTCTCGAACGTTGCTGCTCTCTCTGCTTCTGCTGTAGCTTGGCACGTAGATTCCTGGCACTAAGAGGGGACGCGTTTCTCTTTGTGTTGCGCCGGGTCTCCTCTCTTAGTCTCAAATCCGAAACAGAAGAGTCCAGAGAGCTAGCTGCACTACACCAGGACCTCACGTGCCTTTGCCATGCTGCATCAATGCGTTGCTCAGGCATATGGGCTGCCGCTTCATGTTGCTCTGAACTTGCAGAGCTGCTGGCAGGTGCTGCCTCGCGCGACCCAGGAGAAGCCATCTCTTCCAGCAGGGGACTGGAACAATGTGATGAAGCGAGACGTTCCACACTCGAAGCCGTAAATGATGACCTTCCGTTCTTCAGGGAAGATTCTGGTTCTTGCTGCTGCTGCTCCATTTGGTGTTGCACAGGATCTATGTTCTCGCTTGTGCCTTGCAGCAAAGACGTTTCCGAGGAAATGTTTTTCTCGATGTCTGTCTCATCCGGAAGGCCCTTGCTGGTGTGACGGAATGGGGATATTGAGGTTTCACTGTGGGCAGACGATCTGCCCATGAAGGTCATTGACCTGGGAGTTGGCAAGGGCACGAGGGGAGGGTAAAGTTCCGCTGGCGGGGTGTCCTCTGTTTTCCTAATGCTGTTGGTGATTCCTACAAATGCCGGGAAAGGCGAGCTAAGACCTCGGACAGGAGAGAGAGCTCTGTTGTCTCCTTCTATGACGAGCGTGGTATGGACAGATGCACCGCCGTTCTCTCTTGTGCCCCCTCCAACAGAAAGAACAGCAGGTGTAATTGCTGGCTGTGTTGCAGATAGCGGCTCCTCAGCTAAGGGGGAATCCACCATCTTGTTTGGAAGACGAGGCCCCTGCAGCAATAGGGGCCCCTCTCCGCTGCCTGAGACACAGTCGCCACCCAGCGGCAAGTGCCGAGCACTACAATGCGCTCGGGATATTCAGCAAAGTGACGACTGCTTACTTCAGCGAAGAAATTGAGCCAAACTGCAAGACGACCTTGCAAGAACTAGACACAGACCCAATTGCCTGAGGCACCGCTGGGGCTTACAGGGTCGGTGGCGGGAGAGAGGGCAAGGCGGTACTATGAAGTTTGGGGTGCATGCCAGCCACTTTCACTGCCTGAAGCGGTTTTATTTGAAGTGCATTTTAATTAACGTACAACAGTTCTAGTTGAATAGCACATTACACACTAGTGATAACGGCACGCGGAGCTGGACTCGGTGGTTCCGCCAATGTGAGCGATTCGTCCTCTTCGGGTAATGTAGGGTCTCCAGAAGACATTTGCAAACTTGCAAATAAACCGATTTTTTCATGTGGGGGAATAATAGAGTATAATGAAAAAACTCACTGGGAAGCCGTGTGAGCAGTTTGCTCAGTTTGCTCAGGCTCTACGTTACAGCTAGAAAGTGTTGTCTCTAGCTAAGCTCATTCCATGGGTGAAAATGTAGGCAGGTCAGCCTCATCGTTACATATTAGCAGTTGCATATATAGAATTCTAAGGTCTACGATGCATAGAAGTGCTCGTCTCTACAGTTGACCAACTTTTCCTATACCCGTCGCTATGCCAGCGGTGTTGCAGAGTGAAGGACGGTCTCAGAGGTTGGTGGGCGCATCTTTGTTTGTGCACCTCCTAGAAACTAAAATCCTAGTGTCTAGCAATTTTGTTCGGCGGTGGTGGACTCGTTGAAATAAAGCGTGGGTGCGTCGACGCGCAAGGTTGGTTACCGTGAGGCAGATGTTGCAAAACAAAGTGCTGCATCTCTTTATGTGCAGCCTCCTACACGAAGCAGCCATAGTTCCCTGTTCATCCCCGAAGGATGAGGCATGCAGGGATCCTTTTCCATGGATTAGAAGACCTTTGTGTGGGGCCTAATGAGGCGATGCCGTCAACAGCTCATTTGCCCCTACTTCCCCGTGTAGCCCACCTAACCCACGCTGCGTGACTCAGGAAGTCAGGTGTAGAAAAACGCATGTGCTACCTAGGTTGTTATGGCATGTCGTTCATGGGGGTTGCTGAGAAGGCTGGGGTTATCTCAGGAAATACCTGAAAACTCTGAGTTTCAACAATCTTGCCCGAGTTTGGGACTGCTCAAGACAAAAGCCCCTCTTTCTCTTGCAAATAGGGGTTTTTGGTCATCGGGCGCCTGGAGAAAAGTGCGTTTGCTTAGTGCATAGCCCCAAGCACACTGCCTGTTTAGGCTTAGGAGATGTAGTTCTAACGGTCAGCATCAAACCATCCTGTGTAGTTAATACCGATGGGATACGCCTAAGCGTTGAACCTGTAACAAGGAGTGCAGAAAACCTGTGCAAGTGCGCTAGAGTGGGCGATTTTGGGACTACCGCCCATCCAGGTCGCACGCTGAGGATGGGAAATGTCGCAAAACGGTATTGGAAGCCTTAGGTAGGACTTGTCTCAAATACTTTCTTTGCATAGGCTTCTGCCTTCGAACATCTGGCATGTAATACTAGAACACATTTGGCAAGGGTGCCGCCGCATCCCCTCCAGAATGGAGAGCGGGTGGAGGGTCTGAGAGGGCCCTTCACTGGTAATACTAAAACACATTTGGTAAGGCTGCCGCCGCATCCCCTTCAGAATAGAGGGTAGGCGAACGCGCGCACGTTGATGAACAGCGTGTTGTTGCCTAGTTGAGTTGTCTGTAGCGCAGAGAATTGCGCGAGACAAGTTGCTTGAGGCTGTGCGTAGATGCTGCCTAGGGCAATGACAGCCTTGGGTGGAGGTTTGCTTGCCCCGGGCAGGTGCGATCGAGAAATGTCTCTGCTTAGCTTTTTCGTTCCTGTAGAGCGAGTAGTTGTTCTTCTAAGCTGCCCACCGAAGTAAGTAATCACGCGTAAGCGGCGGACTGTCCGGCGTGCCAATGGCAGCGTGGTGATAGATACATGCGCGTGCTCTTGTTGGGAAACGTCTGCAGAAGTGCTAGCGCGTTCGCATAAATTGGTGGCTGTGAACTAGTGGGCAGGGCTGCGGGATTTTAAGATTCCGTAAGGCCTGGAGGCGCATATCAGGTGCGGTGGGCCTTACTCGTGGTTCTGAAGAGTGCTCCTTGCGGCAAAAGCATGATGGACAGGGTGGTGAGCAAAGCTTTAAGACAATTTTACGAGCGTTGCGAAGGACTTTGAACCTAATTTGGGCTCATGAGTGCAAGCAATTGTTGCAGTAACGATTTGGGTGGGTTTACCACCCATTAAGATCTATAGAATCCAATAAATGGACCGGAAGCGGCTCAGTAGGTGCAAGGCGCTAAAGGGCGCTGGATTATCCGTTCTGCATGGTAATGCAAACACTGGGAAGAAATGATGAGCTGCCCAGTGGGCAGCAAGCCGACGCCCTGTGCAAGTTGGCGGGCTCCGCTCATATGCTGGAGTGCCTGCTCCTGTATTTCTGCCTGCGAGTGTGGAGTTGATGAGGCTACGCAGTGGACCCTGTTTCGCTGGCTACTAAGAGCTAGGGCCGGCAACGAACAGCAGGCACACCGTCTTGTTGGTCCGGCAACAGATTCTACAAAAACGAAGTGAGACACGCCCAAATATACCCGGGTCTTGTTTGGGCCAGCTCACCAAAAAAAGGCGGTCAGTATATCCCCTGGGCGCATGCCGTCCACACTTCCTCGCAAGAGTAGCACGGGTAGTACTGTGCAGACGCAAGCTAACAGGGTCAAACGCTGGCTCGGAATGCGGTGTATCATCACTAGCAAACGGAAGCTATTACCCTGAACAGCCTAGAGACAGTCTCACGAGTGCAGCGCTGCAAACAAGCTGTGGCGTGGGCCGGCCACAAGCCATAGTGTGTGTCAGTGGACTGCTGGTAAATGCATGGTGCGTGTTTCTAGCTACACTCTCACGATGCCTGTACTTCAGCCACCATAATTCTTCAGTAGCCATTTATTTTGTTGCACCTTGCAGTCGCGACTACGCTTGGGCTTCCTTCCCGGTGTATGCCCAGAGGCAGCCAAGCAATAGTGGCTGGGGCTTGGGGCCGTGGGGTGAGAGCCACATCCTCGTTCTCGTCTTCCTACAATGAGTCTTTTTTGCCTTTTAAGCTGCGAAGCATTTCGAACCCTCACAGGAAAAGGCCACGGGTTTTCGTCCCCATCTTACTCTCTGTCACCTCCTTATCGCCTCCTGGGCATGCAGCGCCGTGTATATGAACCGGTCACATCCTTCCTAAGATATCCTCTCCTTCGTTTTCTATAGCGCTTTTCGCCATTACAGGTGTTTTGCTTTGTAATACACACAGAAGAGTGCGGAAAGAAGGCCGATCTCCATAAGAGGGCACCGGAGGCCAGTTAGAATCAGGACCCTACGAGATTGGCGAAAAGAGGGCGAGTTCCAGCTGTGCTGGAAGCACAGGCTGTTGGTACGTAGGCATTGTACGTGTGAGGGAGGAGAATATAAAGGACTCGGCCTAGTGTTTGCTAGCTTCCCTCGCGCAGTGAACCCTCTCGGCAGCAGTTACCTCATCGCTGTGAAGGGGTCAAAACTCCGCCAATTCAAAGGCACCACGTTCAACCATCTGGCGAAGACTGAAGGGAGGGGCAGGTATTTACAGGGACTTTATCGTTGTCTCCCTTCAAGCACTTTATAGTCCGTTTCGTGGTCGAACAGGCGTGCTCTTGCGTTCTGGGCGTCCGCCCTTCGTTGCATATCGAGGCCCAAAAGCGGCGAGAGGAGTAGCAGGGACAAAGGAAGAAAGGTGTGGCATTCCCCTGCCTCGCTAAGATGGCGGACAAGCTGCTTAACCGCAAGGGCGACTTGATCCGCGACCAGCTGGAGTGTAAGCCTGTCCCCATGGACACGAACGACCCCATGTACGACAGCGAAACTGAAGTAAGCTTAAGCGTCTTTTTAACGTAGCAAAAAACAGGTGGTAAACTGTCTCTTCGGAAAACCCGTGTTAAGACGGAGGACAGTGACCTCGCATTTTATTTCCCCAGTTTTTCCGCCTTCATCGCACTGCAGGATGACAACTGCTTCTACCAAGTGATTGAAGTGGAGGCATGTGACTATCGCTCCACGATAAACAACCAGAGCTGCTTCTCCGTGTCAAGGGAACCTGGAGCACTTGTGCGTCCCCCCAAAACAGCGGAAGAGTTCCGCGCTGCTGTTGATGAGACTCTCAAGGGTAAGATATGCATCGTGCCCTTTTGCGGACATGAACGCGGAGTCCAACGCGATGTCTATGCATACGTGTAGATACTAACGACAAGGCGGAGGAATTATTGCTAAGTTAGAGCCCTAATTTGTAGACTTTTGATTACCTGAAACAAGCTGTTTGCTGTATTGCGCGCAGCTTTCTTTGCTTGTGCGGACTCGGTTGATCTAGCTTCCCGGCTTCAAGCTTTGGATTGTCGCTGTTACCACGATGCTTTTGTCGTATACGCTGTCCGCGCCTCCCTTGACAGGAGCACAGAAGACCAACGGCGAATGAGTGCGGAATTTGCACTTCTGGCTGATAAGGGTCTTCTTACGAGGCAGCAGCTCTGCAGGGCATTCGAAAAGCTTGTGCAAAGTGCGGATGACATTGAACTTGTAGGCTAGCACTGTCGATGCAGGATATTCCCGTATAGATAGACGTTCCTAAGTGGTTTTGTGGGCTGTTAGATATTGAATGACGCGTTTCGAAGTATGCCCTAGTGCTAAGAATGGCAAGCCTGTTTGTTTTCGACTCCTCTTCGCGATTGCAGAGTGCGGACATGATGATGAAACGCAGCCAACTGCTTGGCATATGCCTGTATTTTGAATGGTGCATTCAGTCTTATTCCTCGTTTGCTTGGCCTTCAGGACGTGCCTGACGTGGCGAGTCGACTGTTTGCGTTTATAGAATGCGCATTGCTTGACAACTGCATCGGCGCCGATGTTCTCAGTCGCTTGCCTACCTCATTCGTCTCGAAGCTCGACCCCGCTGTTGTTGCAAGCAATATTGTCGTACAGGCGGCAGTGCGCCAGTAAGTTTTACCTCAGAATGAGGGGGCAGGCCGGCTTTTTCTGTACCATAGTGGCCTATCAGATTTATATGAAAAGAGAAGGAACCGATACGGCATTTGCACGCTCCTGCGGGTTCTGACTTGTGCAGGATGCAAGAGTTTAAAGCTGCCCTTTCGGAATTCTTGGAGGACGTTTTCGAAAGTGAAGGCGTGCAGGAAGCCGAGCTTTTTCTCCAAGCGCAGGACAAACCACTTTGCCAGCATGAATTCGTTGCAAAGCTCGTTGTGGCTTCTTACTCAAGGGGCTCTAGGTAAGGGTGATTTGCTGCACATTTCGTCACGCTTCTCAAGGAATGATGAGGAGCGCGAATTCCACAGCAGCCACTTGCCTCAAGCCTACGGGCAGTAGGCTTTCCTTTACTGTGCAGCGTGAGAAGCTGTGCTCATGTAGACACAGTGCTCACCGACTGTCACGGATGCTTCCCATGCGCTCATTACATAATATTCTCGTGTGTCTGCGAAGGCTACCGGCTTTGCCTCTCACGACATTGAGAGTTGCCGATCGGTGGAAGGTTTATGCGGTGCACCAGATTGTTTGCTGTGTTTGTTTGCTGTGTTTGCCAGGGACAGAGAACTCGCCAGCAACATTTTGGACCGGCTTTACGGGAAGACATTGAAGCCTGACGACCTGCAGGTTGGATTCTCTCGCCTTGTTGGAGCAGTTGATGACCTCGCGTTGGATGTACCGCAGGCTCACGACTTCCTGACGAAGAGTTTGGTAAGAGTTTCTAGATTGCATCTTTTGGCGCTGTATTGGTATCGCTCCCCGTGGATGCTGATTAGGGGGCTAGGTGGAATCTTCTCACCTGGTGTAGTGCAGCCACTCTTAGAACTTTGTTTATGAAGTACTTAGTCAGAGTTGAATGCACAGACACTCGTAGGCGGTGAAAACGGGGGAAGTATAACTTAGAATTTTGCTTATGCAAGAGCTCTTTACACTGAACTGTCGAGCCCGGGTGGAATATCGAGCTTATGCCGTGTTCCTACTGTTCTACTTGCGTGCAGGCTCGGGCAGTAGTAGATGAGCTGTTGCCCCCTGCGTTCTTGGGGGATCGGTATAGGCTTCACTTCGGGGGAAGTGGAGGCATGCAAGTCCTTAAGAAGGCGCAAAAGTGGCTTTGCGAACAGCCAGGGAAAGCCGCGAGTGAACGTTTTAGAAAGGTATCTGAAGTAGCTGCTGATTTTTATTAAGCTGTTGTGTGTGTATGACAACTATTCAGTTGTTTTTTGCCTTCCAAATAGGGGGTGCACTGGGATTGATCACCGTGCACTGCTGTGGCTACACAACAGTTGCTACTCAAGCGTCCAAATTTGCTTCTTCTCAGCCTGCTGGACTCATCGCATAGCACCCTGTGATATGATTGTAAGTGCAGATATGGACAGGAACTGACCCAACCATGCGGGAAGCGCGTATTTTCAAGCATGAACTAAAAGCATGCATCCGCAAGTACCTCGATACGCTCGATGCTGCTGAGGCCGCAAAGGCAATCATAGATATGAACCTAGCGCCGGACCAGGTCAGCAGCTATCCGACTGCCATACGAAGCATTTAGTGTCGACTCTATACCTTCTTAGCAGGTCGTGTGTGCCATCAAGACAGCGAAGGGTGTGCGGCGAAGGGGATTTTATATATGCTGGCTTTTTCATCATGTGAGTACCACAGGATTCGGAGGTTGTACGCAAGGCCTATATTTTTTCAATGGAGCGGTCTAAGGATCCAGAGCAGGCCGCAAAAGCTGTAGTGGGGCTGCTCGAGCAATTACGTGCGCTAGGCGAGCTTGACCAGGAATGTATTATACAGGGTCTGGCACAAATCAAAGACCTGCTTCCTGACGTACGTCGCTTACGAACACATGATGATGCAGATGATACCAAAAGTCTCTCAACTACCAGCGGCTTGCAGCGTTTGGCATTGACTGTTGCACTGATCTGTGTGCTGCGCTTGTTCCCGCAATCAGATCGAGTTGGACGTGCCAAACGCCCAGCAGAAGATTTGCTATATGGTTGCTGCATCGCGGAATAAAGGGCTTCTGCCTGCTGACTATGTCTTCGCGGAGGAAGCAGTTGAAGATGGGCAGTGAACCAGTGAGACAGTGCTTCCATTTTTTCCCATTAAGCTCGTACGCTCCGAGCAGAGAGAGCATGAGGACTGACGGTGGATGGGGCTTGCTCTCAATTTGTAGTCTGGTTGTTCGCGGTGACCGATCTCCTTCGTCAGCTGACCGTTTGATAACGCAGTTTATACTGCAGGGCTATGCAGGCGCAAAGCTGGCTTGAGTTCGCCCTAGCAGTGATGTGGCACAGTGCATTGTGCTTGCTGGCACATAAGCCAGTGTAGCACTATGGCATCTTTCCCCTCTGCACCACACGTGCAAAGAGAGAAGCAGGAGGCAAGTGGCAGTGGGTATTGACCAAAACATATTCTGCCTACGCGTGTAGGGATGGGCTGTACTACCCCTCACCACGCGGAGTTTTCGAGTGTCTTCCCAACACCGCTCCCCGCAGCAGCGAGCGACGACGAAAGTCAGTATCCTCATTCCCTTCAAACCGTATAAGTTGCCTTGAATTGCTTCATGGACCATAAAGGGAAAAAGTGCATGGGATGTAAGCAGCATAAATCTACAGAATACGTTTTTTCGGATGTATATACGTATGCATTTATTCGATGCAAATTGCCGCAGGGTACTGTGAATGTCTTCCGCTAATGCCCATATCGTGCAGCCTTTCAGCTTTTTTGCCGTGGTGGCAACAATGCCCTCAGTTGTACTCAAGTCAATGCTCCAGATCGCACTTCAAAAGGGAGCAAAGCAAACTTAGCTGAAAATGCCAGGATAAATGCGTCTGGCAAGTGTTCCATCTACAAGGTACAAGCCACACTGGTGGTGGTAGCCATTTAAAATCGCATTTGCTGGATGCAAAGGGGAGCACAAGTTCGGCACTATTGGGGAGCTTGCCGATGACATTCGGCGCACTGGCAGTGTGCAGCGTGCGAATACGTTATAACGAACTCTGGCAAAGCCTGAGCCCTTTCAAAAACTACAAACTCAACCCCGTCCACGACGCCACCACGTGTGCGGCATTCCGCCATCACTGCGAGCATTTGCACACAACAAACAGTAACAGCAAACAAGAAGCCCCTTTTGTATTTGATATGTGCTGGCCTGCTTAACATCGAATTCAGACTGTGCTTAGAGTAAGCTACGGCGACTAACGACCTCTGCCCCCACCCCTGTGAGGGTTGAAACGTACACGCAGTTTACCTGAATCATACGCCAACTTTGCTGTTGCGGAATCTGGCTTGTTGGGTGGCATGCGCGCATCCGGCATCGGCGATAGGGCCTTATATACTTCACCCAGACAGACCCGTGCCAGGAGCAAACAACGCGTGATTGGTTGTGGGGTTGATGATATTGGATGAAGCCCCTTCGTTCCAGCTTGCTGCGTCTTACTCCCCGTCGTGTCAATCTTCTGCTGCAAGCTGGCCGGCAGCAGATTTGAATGCTTCTGGCTGTTTAATGCCTGCCCGGATACTGAGGAGTCTTTCGACCGGCTTGTGTTACCCCCGCTGCCCTGTCTGGTAAGTTTTGCGCATACTGCCCGGAAGCGTCCCTTCTCCTTGTCCTTCTTCGAAGCCCCACCTGGTGTGGTCGGTGGTGCACTATTGCCTGCTGCTGTGCGCGCAGCGCTCGTGCTTCCCCTCCCGGAAGCCAGCCAGCCGCCTTTGCCAAATCGGAGACTACCGCACGTTTTGCCTGTGCCATGGCGAGGTGTCCCCACCGAACTTCCCCCCGTGCCCACATTTGTTGGAATGCTAGTCAGTACAGAAGAAGCAGTGGGCAGTCCTACTGGTGGCTGAGTCATGCGGGCAGGAAGGAACGGAAGGGTTGGCAAAGAGATGTGAAATGTGACAGCCGAAAATGGGGAAGGTCCAGTTGCTTTGCCCGAAAAGTCGTTGGGGCGCGTATACAGGTCCGCTTTGCTTGCATGAGGAGAAAAGTAAGTGCCCACGCCGAACAGCTTACCTGAAGGAGGGAAACACCAAAAGAAGCATATATCCCGCTGGATTCACCTACCCGCAAGTGCGCCTTGTTTGTTCCGATGAGGAAGTGGAAAGGCTAATGCCATCACTAGTTCTAACCGAAGCTCGACTTATTACCTCCGTTTTCCCCTCCTCTGCGAAAATCGAACCCGGAGAGAGCTATCAATCCTGCACGCTCTTCGGTGCATCCATGGAAGAGGAAATACTCGTTCAAATGGGCCTGCAATACAGACACAGGAGGCATATAAGCTAAAGTTGTGGATTGATGTTTACGTAATCGTAACCTGTGCATGAATCGCCACCACGATCTGCCGCACCAGAGGGGGGCAACTAATATGCTCTGAAACGACGTCGGCTCGCTGGGCAGTCTTGGATACTCAAGGGATGCTCGATATATGCAGGAACTTGCCTGCGTTGGATGCGCTTGAACCTTAAGAATAGGATTAGGAATAGCCTCATCGAGGCTGCAGCCTCCCTTCGCATTCATCAGTAAAAGCATACTCCTTTCGTGAAGGTAACGCCGGGCCAGAAAGGCATTGCAAATTTTTTCGACTTTGTGGATCTGCAGTCCCAGTGCGCACGAAAGACAAAACAGAAAGTAAGGTGCATCCCAAACACTAGCCGATGTCTTCCGTAAGGCTTCGTTTTTGGGGGCAGACTCACCACAAAGATGGGAGGCTGGTGAAAAGAAACGCTATTGAAACGGTTAGGACTGCCAAGTGTAAGTTTCCCATCCTTCATCACCAGGTACGGCCTATACGATTGCAGCAAGGCGTGCTGCTGTGTCGGCCCAACGGGCATCGACGTATAATTTGATGGAGACACAAAGCTGCCAACTGGCGGGCGGTATACAGCGTAGGGAGGCACAGATTCTCTGTGCTCTGCAAGCGAAGAGTACACCTGTGTATCGGGCCAAAGCAGTTCACACGTGCCAATGCACTAGTAGGGCATATAATAACACATAATTGAGCAAGCAGCAACCTACCATTCCACTGACACTAACAAGCGTTGATAGACGCTTGTGAGCATAACTTAACATGTAAGCAGTAAACTGCAATGGAACTCTACAACCATACAGATGTACTGTCGTGCATTTCCCCCTCGTGCTTACCGCCGCTACGCAGAACTGGTAAAGAACATCCGAAGGAGACAGCACTGCTCTGGCGTTCTCGTAGTTCAAATTCCGCCCCATGCTAAATTCAACGATTGAAAAACTGCGTAAAATGTGCGACTGCGGGTGAAGGGAGGAGCGAATCATATTCGTTCGACACTTCCTCAAAATACGTCCGCTGCCCGTGGTTTCAACTTTTGTATCCATAGTTCTATTAGAACTTCGCCTGCGCTGCTGCTGGCTTTTCTCCCAGTTATATTCGAAGGATGCAACCCTCTTGCTTGCGCAAGGCATGCTGATGCTCCTGGTAAGTTCACCAGCCTCTTCCGCATCGCCTGGCTGCCCGCTGAGCAATTCATACAGGACTTCCTGGATACTGGAACACTGAGAACAGCGCACCGGCTGTGCCACTACCTCACCTGGTAAAGCCGAGGCAGCCTGCGAAGGAAATCGACACGTTAGTCCTGCATAATGTGAGGGAGGGCCGTGGGTTACGCAACCAACACAAAATCCATGCAATTCGGTAACTGCAGTAATGCAGCTAACAAGATGAAATGTAAGAGTACCTTTATTAGAGAAAACAAACTGATCCACGGCCCTGCAGGCTCTTCGCCCTCCCCGCTACCACCACTGTCGTTATCAGTGACTGTCAGTAAGGTCTCCACGTTTTCAAAGAAACAACTTCCTCTGTGACAGTGGCCTGTACTGCACTCATTACCCCGCATCTGCGAAGGCTCCACGGCCGCACTCCCTCTGGTTCCCACTGACGTGACAATGTTACTTCTGTCATCTTCCCTTACTCGGTGTGCTGAATTGGGCAGCACTGAACCCAGGAAGCTTGGCGATTTAATGACTGGGGACTCTGCCAGCAGCAACTCTTTCGCAGCCACGGGTTTGGCCGAATGCGACCCAGAAGAAGCTGTAACGCACTGTCGTGAGTCGTCGCTGAAAATCTCCCCGGCAATGCACCTCGGGGTGCTCCCCGCCGAATACTCGGCTGATTCGTTTACGCGCGACACAACTTCTCTCAATGCAGCAAGACAAGGATCGCGGCGTCGCGGGCTATTTGTACTGCACGGTGGGCACTCGCTGCTGCCAGGAACTCGGTCCCCATGGTGGCCTTTGCAGTAACAGCACGTACACGGCCTTATTGCTGAGTTCACCAAGGCAATGTCCACTGCTTCCATCAACGCTGAGGAAGCGATAGCAGACTGTGCAGCATTCGCCGCTACCCAAGAGGCCGCTGCAACGCGGACGCGGTGGTCACCGCTGCACAGAGCGGGCAGCAGCAAGCAGACAGCCGTGAGATGCCGCAAAAGTGCCTCCGTTCGCCGATCTGCCGCTCTGGTTGCAAAAAGGAATCCCGTCTCCCCTGAGCTCTTCCTGCGCTCATTTATCCATCCATCAACGAGCCTTCAGCACACGAGGGAGCAGCAAATTATCCAAACACAGGATAGAATGTTCATGCACCAAGTACACCTGAGGTGTTGCTGTTCAGACTAGTTCTAACTAGCTACCATGTAAACCGGGCCTTACGAGCTCGAACCATTTACGGGGTCGCGTACACCACTAGCTCGCAAACACACTGGTCCCTTGCCTACCTGAGGCGCACGAGGCCCTCTGCATTAATCTTCCTTTCGTATACTTCAACTAAAGTAGCCGAGGGCAGAGTGCGGCGGACCTGCCCTTCAATCTCCAGCGTAGGCCTCACATTCACCAAATAGCCGTCAGCTGTAAGAATCAAAAGGAGAACTTCGAGCACCTGTTACCCCTGAAGACTGCTAAGGCTGTATGTGAAGAAGGTTAATGCCAAAATATGTTTGCATAATGACTCCGTTTCTCCTGAAATGAGCTTACCAACGATTTCGTAGAGTACTGGACGGTCATAAGCAACCTCGCATTCGTCCACTCGCTCTATAAGCCCATCAAGGGTTACCCAACCCTCATCCGTGCACACACGGAGGTGTACGCGCCGGTTCTGAGCGAAGCAATATAGGTTTTTCTTCGCCTTCCTGCCGCACAGACGTGCAAGGGGCATCGCATGAAGGTTGTCGCTCTCGCCCGGCCCCGAAGTGCCTAGCCCCGCTATCATGCAGTCGTCACCCGCCTCCAGGCTGCCACATGAAGGGATGCAGGACACTAAGCAAGCGTCGAGAACAGGAAAGACCTGTCGGCGTAAGAGGCGGCCTACTATGGGGGACCCCAGGTGAGGGGTCGCGCTGCAGCAGCATACAAAATTCGGTTCTAGAATATAAGCCATCCTAACCCCACAGTGCCTTCTCAGCAAGTTCCCAGCACACAAGGCCTTGGCTGAACCCCTCCATCAACGGTTATCTTCAGCGTCAAACCAGCAGACACAAATGAGCACAGGTGTCAGCTCACCTCACTGGTATAGCGTGAGCACCCACTACACGAAACAGCATAAAGGAATGCTCCAGAGGGCTGAGACCTCCAACAAAAATGCTGCTCCGTGTGACTATTCTGCTGGAATCGGAATTAGTGCTTTGCGCCCTGTTGACGAAAGAATCAGACTCCACACGGAAGCTGCCGGCATTCGAAAGGTGAGACTTGGTAGCTTCTTGTAGGGCTTCCTCAAGTTTATGCATAGACGCAGCCGATATTAACTTGCCCAGGCTGCTGTAGCTCGTGCGCTCCTCCGACAGTTTGGCACATTCCTGAAAGCTGAGAAAGCGGGTAGCACGACAAGCGTAAACGGCTCCCCAGCCGGTCGAGATGGCATCCTCAAGTTCGACTAAGCCATCTTTTTCTTCGTCAGCATCAACCGCCCTGTGCATGCTGTCTGGCACGGAAGTGCCCTTGAGGCGAGCTTGGCCAGACGTAGGGTCCCAAGACTGCTGCCGATTTGCAACTGCAGCGGAAACCTTCACAAAGCCAGATACACGATGCCTAAGTTTGGTTGCTCCAGCCTCTTCATGCCCTAGCCTCCACGCCGAAACACGAGTAGGCTGCGGAAGCCGAATTATATGTAACGATGCCCCTGTTAACCAACCCTCAGCTGTCTTCAGCCGCAGTAGGTAAGATGCCTGGGCAACGTGGGCTCTCATGTCAAGCACCTGACGCATGGCAGCAGCATAGTGCGGCAAGCAAAAGCAGCGCACACCCGAAGGCTACGCGATCCCAGATTTTAGACTTGCAAAGGATGCATCTGTCTATGCGGTGCATTTTAGTATTACTTGGAGTTGAGCTGTGCAGCAAAATAACACCGGTTAGTGCTCCCCGTAGGCACAGCATACAGGTGTTGGGTAGCATAGCTCCTGGAGTGTGCTCTTCTTGCTGATTACACGGATCCTGATTGACAGGCCTTGCATACCTTAAAGAATGTCCCAGGGAATACATAGCCGAGTACGTCTGCACTGGGCTCGAGAGTGGGCTCCACTGGTAGGGGCAGTGCAGAGCAGCTCCTGTATATCAAGGCGAGTCCCTGAAGGCAAACAAAGCAAACACCTCCCAAACACAGGGTGAACAGCCTTACCGCGCACTACTGCTTCCCATTTTCTGCCCACATTTCTTTACCGTGAAAAGCCCTCAAGAATAACGCCGAGGAAACGCTTTGCACCACCGCAAGCTTTGGGCGCCTCACGATGAAGCAACGCACTTCATTCGGCAGAGGGTGGTGGATCAAAGCTGCAATAATGTCCTCCTCCATGTATCCCAAACAGCTTGAGTAAGCCATGCACAGCGGGCCTCCCTTCTGAGAGTATGCTGCAACCTGCCAGGGGCGGCGCCTGAACTCCTCTTGGCCACTGGCGCAATTCACATTTCCTGCCCCACTAGTACTACCTTCCGTTTCCGTTAGGCCTCTGCCTGACGGGCTCTCGTCGCGTGAGACGGGCCTTTCTTGCAAAAAGCCAGCACTTCGGCCATGAGGCCTATCAAGCCAAGGGGTCGGCACCGAGCTACCGGCTTGGCCATCGCTGGCTGCTGGCTGCGGAAGGCGCCCCTTGTAGCACAGCCAAGCCCGCCGAAGCCTCTTCCGGCGCTCTCTCTGCTTGCTAGAAGACCGCCGATACGACCTCCGGGGCGGATAATCGCAGTGGTTGCTGGGGTCAGCGGCAGCCACAAGCCAGGATCTCCTTTCGTGCAGACTGGCTAGGCGAGTTCCTCTAAGGCCAAACCTGCCAATGTGTTTCTTCGACTGTACTGTCCCCATTCCTTAAGTAAAGATGGGGGAGGAGTCAACCACTACACAAAGGCAAGCCCGATTGCCCACATAAACCTCGATGTGGATAGCTTCTTGGCGAGCCCCCCAAGGCCTTAAAGCTACCTTCCGGCAGGTGGGATGTGCTATAGATTGTGTGAGGCTGCACTAGGAAGGGACGAAGTCAGAAAAGAGGACATGATTCCAGCGTCGGAAGCCCCATCGAGTTGCAGCAGCACCGGACCAGTTTGCATTGGTCGTGCTCACCTCCCGCGGTGCAAAAAGTAGGGGAACAACAGCAATCAACCCAAACAGTTAGACCTCATTTACCACAACAGTCGGTTTTTGAATATTAAAGAATCGAGTAGTTGGCAAAGTATGGGAATCCACCTGCGCCCCGCCCTGGAGGATACCCATCCGCCTTCTGGGGGGCAAGACACACGGACCATTACTGTACGCCCGGGCTCTAGCACAGTAGGCGAGTGCTAGTACTGCATGATTCCTTCTGGAAGCAGAAAAAATTTACCATTTAGAGTATCAAGAACTGATAACTTTACTGGGGGAAGCACGGGAATTCGTGCTCTCCAGCTTCCACACGTAACAGGCAGCCTTACCACCGCTCTAGGAAGTGTGAGCACACCCGTACACCATCAATTTTGCGCTCATCATATGGTTTGCGCCAGCAACCGCTCTTTTGGCCTGCTTTTTATCTGCATGATGATCAGCCCGATTAGGGGTGATGACGCTGCCTAGTGCTTGCCGCCGTCGGTTAGATCCCTGCACGGGGACATCCTTTGCACCCTTCAGATTCTTTCATACAGGTGAATTTTATGGCGCTATTGTACTCAATTTCCAGACCAAGATTTAGGATGTTCCAAGGAAGCGCACTCATGCAAAGAAGGAAGCAGGTAACATCAATTGGCGGTGTTACTGCTCCATCGAACATTCATTGAGGGCGTGCTTGTTAACAGTAAGCTTAGCGGTTGTTGTCAGTAGTAGGCATATAATCCTAGCATTTACAGCTATTGCCCTATTTAGCATACATGAGCAACAAATGTGCACATTCCAACCCTAAACGCCACCAAAGAAACGTCGTAAGGGAGTGCGTTCTCTCCATGTTGGGGAAATGAGCACAAGACTGCCACTGCGGAATGGCTGTCACAAAACGTGCATACCAGGGGAATTGGCCGGTATGCGCTATCTGTTCTGGAGGGTGAGGATGCTTGATGAAAAAGAGCAGGCCCGCCATGCCCGTGGCGTCACAAGGGAACGGAGGCCTCTAGTTGCGTTATCAAGTATTGGAAGTGGTGAAGTATAGGCCTCTATAAGCCAGGAATGCATCCAAGACACTGCGGAAAAGTGCATACACATGGAATTTCGCAGATTGCAACGCCCTCCCACACATGATGGTAAACGACAGGGTGCATATGAAATGAAAACGATGGGAATGCTATGCACAATATATGTATGCACTGCAAACAACAAACCTGACCAACACGAAATTGCTGATACACGTGCAGATTGAGGAGCTGCATGAAGCGATGGGAACTCACTTGAAATGGTTAAGAAGCGGCACACGCCGCACCACAAAGTCAATGGCTTCGACAGGCCGTGCTAGGAATTTGTCGAAAAACGGGGGACGAAGAAGAGCGTAAGTTACCCCCGTTAGACTGCATACAAAGCAACACATTTCAAACCCTAATATCGCTTCGGAAGGGACAAGAAACAACAAGGGCTAGAAATGATGAGAACAAAGGACGCACTCACCGGCGATGAAGCTCCGCGGCCTCGACAGGCGAAAGGTGCTCCATCACTTGCGGAGACCCATGGAGCAGGGAGACAGAGTTCGCCTCGATAACTGCATGAAGCAACAACACCTTCGCAAGTGCCACCAACATATGAGCCTGAACCCCTCGACCTCAGCAATGCAAGAGGGGCAGTAACTGCTACGCCGTATGTCCCTGAAGCTGTTACAAAGCAGAAACGGAACCGTGAAGGAGGGAGCCATAGACAGCTCACACAGGGCTACCAGCCACGGTGTCCATGACATGGTGTTCCTGGCCCGCCTTAAAAGGTACAAGTGAATAAACGGGCGAATATGGTACAGAATCTCCGCCAGGACGGGCCTATGGAACGAAACAGACATGTTGCCACAAGTGGCTATGCGCGAACTGCGCCACCCTAGCACCACCAGTTATCCACAGGACACCACCTTGGGTACAGTGCGCTGGCCGATGGCTATAGTGTGTATGCTGTCGCCAGGTACAAATGGCCTATCGATGTGCACGACAGTACCTCCAAGCCGTCGACCGAAAGCGGTTCAAGAGAATGCATAGACGACGGGGAGAAGCACTGGCCTTTAGCTCATTGAACAGCCACACAACTATAATAAGCGCCCACTGCCGAGGAAGCTGCTCAGCCGCAGCTGCAGCAGTCAGTGCTTCATGATCGCGGGCTAGTCTGAAAATACGCCAACAAGCTTGGAAGCAGCCCTTCAGTTTGACGGCGTGCAGCAGGACCAACAGTACAATTCGTGCTGCTGAGGCAGCCGCTAGGCGCAGTAATCTCAGAACAGCAGGGCTTGCTGGCATGCGCCAAGTACGATGCGCAAAGGCAATATACGTCAGAGGCAGACACTAGGAAAAAAGCCGCCTTTATCAGCAAAACAGCATGTTTGGCGTACTGGCGAGCTGCAGATGGAAGGGGCGGTACTTTCCTGCCAGTGCGCCGACCGTAGAATGGCCGCAGTTTTTCACTGTCGGAGATCACCTAAAGAAAGGGAGGCACACAAGGATATGCAATCAGCCCTTATTAAGTAGCTAGACACGAACTCCACAGAGCCTCAAAGTGTAATTTGCTAGAAGCCTCTTGCAACGTGGCTCGTGGAGAAGAAAACGAACCTGCTTCTCCTTGTGTGCGGCGAGGGCTTGGCATATGCTGTGTTCGTCGCAGTAAAAGGCAAATGGTGTTAGGGCGCGGAGCATCAGCTTAAGAACGAGTTTAAGCAGCTCGAGCCGAAGGCACAGGGCGAAGCGTGGGCCTTCTCCTCCTTGCCGCAAAGCACTGACCTCCAGCAACAGCTGCAACGCACGGACTATCTTCAATGCAAGAGAAATAGCTCCAAAGAGTGCCACCCGGACGGAGGTTGGTAAGTCTACTGTAGTATTTGCCCCCATTTCCAAAGGCCGCCCGCCAAGCAAAGGCACCGCTGGATCTCGAGAAATGCCCGCTAGTCTTGAAACTCCAGCACTTTCCGACGAGCATTCCCTTCGAATCTTCCACTGGTGGTGCAACGCCTCAGCCTGTAGCAGCTCTCCTGGAGGGGAGAGGAAGTGGGCACGGTAAAGACAGAAAACGTCAAAAACCCCCTGAATTATCAGAAAACGCCGTTCACTCCGATCATCTGAAAAACCAACAAAACACCACTGTGCAAATTATAAGTGTGTGTGTTCGCCCCCAGAAGCGGCAGCAGCCACCGCTGTGACAGCAGCTCCGACGGCAAGAGCAACGCGGTATAGTTGAAACAGCAACACCAGCAGCTCCACGTTTGTTACCTGCTGCATGGGCAGGCAGAACTTGCAAGGCGAGTCTCGCGATGTCCTCAACGGTCCCTCCATACATCTCAAGGATGCAACGGTGCCACTCGAGCACGGCCTGGAGCAGTCTCTCTCTCTGGCGTGGTCCTTGCTTTGCCTGGCAGTTAAGCTCACTGAGTTCTGCCTGGGGAGCATGGACCTCAGTAGAGTTGTCTGCTACCTTTGGGCTTAAGGGATCCTGCTTCTGCTGCGCACCAAGACGATCCACAAGAGAACAAGCTACCGATTTGGTGTAGGAGGACAGGCGAGCAAGCACACCCTGCCGGTTTGCCTGGACGGGTTTTGTGCCGATGCAAGACGTGGAGGCACCAGAAGCTTCCCAACCGTCCGCTTCACTCGTAGCTCCATAAACCATTCCACTGAGCGTTTCTATGCTACTATTTTCTGCGCTGGCGCCCTCTTCAGCTTGAGTGGCACTGCCGATACAAATTGGGTAGCGCACATCTTGCTCTCGCACAGCCCCAAGAGCAGAACAGGAAGAGAAGGGCACGGGGCTTTCCACTTCAGCAGACGATGGCTGACACAGGAGAGAAGGAGTCTGATCATCCGGGTTAGCCGCGTCTGTGCCCTGCCTGCGAGGCTCCTCAACGCGAATCCATTCCCCTTCACTCTCGCTTACTGGGGAAATGCGAGGCAAGGCGGCTGCCGCAGAGCTAGTTGCAGCCAACTGCTTCTGTCCTGGTGGCAGCTGCTCCTGCTGCTGAAGAAACGAAACTGGCGCTCGCTGTTCCGGCTGTGCTTCGTACGGCTGTTGCTGCTGCGCTACTTGCGTGTTAGGAGTGATCGGCTGCTCGTTCTTTAATCTCGAATGCTGGGTTGTGCCACTGCGCGATGCACGTCCTCCATCGGATACTTCAGGAAGCCTTTGGAGCTGCTCCGCATTATCCACGGTGCCACCACACAGGCTGTCCGCCTGCGTCTCTGGAGGGGAAGTTATCAATGACCCCCCCGCGTCTGAAGAGTCCCCTGGCAGACTACGTGGACTATGAAAAGAACACCCATCTTCTTGCGACACTACCATAGAGGCAGATTCGTTCCTACTTGACGTGTGTACACTGTGCACAAGAGCCAGGGGAGGCGAGACAGACTCTTCTTCTCTCTCTGTTAGATCCTCCCCATAGGTGCTCGATGCACTCTCGCTCTTCAGGGGAGCTGCACGGGAGACCACCGGAGTGCAGAACTTCGACTCTTTCGAAACTTCAGAAACATAACTGATGGCAGAAGGGTTTTCGTGTGAAGGTGGAATGGCTCGAGACGCATCCGCGTGAGCTCTTCCAGGGCGAGTATTCGCCCAGCGCTTTCTCGGCATTTTTACTTCGCATTGACGCAGATGCTTATCCACCTGCACACGGAACTAGTGAAAGGGGGAAACGCTGCACGAAAAGGAACCCACTCGCCCCAGCCAAGAGCCGCCCCCCCTCGCACTGGGGGGTACGTTAATCTGCTGCTGAATCAGTGTGCAATTGTTGCAGCAGGAAGACCTCCAGGGTAAGAAGTGTGATCTCCAATTAAACGACAAAGGCGAAGGAAGCGCGATGCGAACGAAGACAATGATCTAGCACTGCTTCGAATTCCAGCACAGAGGCGGTCAGGCTGGCCACAAAAAGCCCAAGCATCGTTGAGGAACAGAAATGGTTTGTGTAGCATTAATAGGCTACGAGCTTGTTCTGCGTCTAAATTGTACACTTGACTTTAAAATGCTGCGTCTCGTGAGAGCCATTGTTACAACGGGGGCCCCCCAAGCCCCCGCCCGCAGCTGTCTGCTCACAGACCGGTAGCGAGCTCAGTGACTGCACTCACCCACACTATATGGCACCCTTGCTCTCTGAAACTCTGACGAAACTCCTGATGCCATATCGAGCTACAGAAAGACCAAAATAGCTACATTAATGACCCGAGAGACTCCAAGAGAAACAGAACTGCTCCTCTTGCCCTAGCTCGCTGCGGCTCTGTGCTGTATTGCCTCATTGAGCCCCAGGACAACAATTTGTGAGTTGATTGCATTGGGAGCAGGCCATATCATACGAATTTGAGTTTGCTACTGCGTAAACGTACCGTCACATGGATGCCGGCAAGTCACCATATTATCGCTGACTTGTCGGCATGTATGTTGAAACGCAATTGTAGCGCAGTCTGCCCCAAATGTCTACTGTGTCCCCACAGAAGTACAGGCTGGCTAGTAAGGGCCTAGCAGGTGTTTAACTATTGTCTAGTATGCTAATGCATGCCTGAAGAACGATCTTGGGTATGCCCTTACATGTGGGGTTGCCAAGTGGCAGCAGCTTCCTGCTGTGCTACAGCTCAAAGTGCGCAGCCTCTTCTCCATAGCAGCCCCAGGCCCTTGAGCAGATATGCGGTGGAAGCTTAGAGAGTGGGCAAGCGGGCAGCTGCTTTTGGATAGCTTCCTCTTAAGTGTTTTGGCAATACTGGAGCTTACGAGTGTCCTCAGATGAGGTGGAGGACCCTCAGTACCCTGGGTAGCGCGGCATGGTTAAGAAAGGCGCAAGCTAAGAAATGCACCCTTTCAGCAGGATGTCGAGGCGTATAGAGCTGTCTACTGGCAAAGGGAGCTTAAAAAAAAGGAAAGAGATCTCTAGATAATGTGACTGATATCAAGGATACACGGATATTAACAGGATCTGATTAAGGAGAACCCTCTCTCTCAACGCGGGACTGACATGAGATGCACTGGAGCTAAGAACTTACGAGAAATCGCCAAAAAAGCAACTAAGGTCCCCTCCAGCCTCCAAGAATCCTGGGCACTGCGGCCGAAGGGCGGCAACGGACAGAGGGAGACAGGGACCGGCTTCTCACGGGATGCGATTCACCTTGCTGCGGCCAGTCGTGCACAGCACGGATGACCAAGTAAGTGCATATAGGCACTCTACACTTCAGTTTACAATCCCACCTCATGCGAGAATGGGGCATTCGCTGAGCGTGCACGCAAGGCTGCCTTGTAGCAAAAGCTGCAGCAAGGTGCGCTGCCGCCCGTGATTACACTGTCCGTATCCTCACCGGCTATCCCCCTTGGGCCGTTGTGCGCAGGGCGCCTGGAGGCTGGAGGGGAGTCCGAACGCTTTTCGTGAACTCTTTCTTTAGGCCATTGGCTCCTTTGCTGCTCGCGAGGGTCCTCGGCTAAGATCGACGACTCTCGTTACACAGTGCATGCCCTCCGATGAGGAGACGATAGCCGGCTGGGCGCCTCGTCGCCCTGGAAGAAGACCAGTATTTGCATCCCGTCCAGCATGGTATTGTTACCGCGTAATTGATTCATGAAGAATACTCCTGCCTTTGCCCTCTGTTTCGATATGGCATGCAGCGCTTTGCTGTGGCAGTGGAAGGAAACTTTGCTCCCCTGCTTATTTGATACCCTGCTCATACAGCAGCATACCCATCTCTGTCTCACTGGCATCGTTTGTTCGGCAGAGCGGTTGGTCGAATCAGTAGATGCGAGTACTCCAGGCAATGCCAACCCTCTGATGAGGTTTCGGGCTACTTCTTCGTCGGTATCTACCCAAAGAATTTGTTTTTCCTCCTTTGGTTAGAGGAACGATGATATGATAGGACCCAGAGATAAGCATACAGTAGTACAATGTGAGACCGCGGGACTTCCAAACGTCCGTGCAAGTGTGCATGAAAAGCAGTGCTTTTCTCAGGAATTTTCGGCGGCCGTGTCTCGACTCTGCTGAGGCGGAACGGGATCCAAAGAAGCCAGCTGTTTGCATGAAGAGCAGATATTTTTATTCTTTCTTTTAGATGAAGAACGGACACATTTATGTGGTCCGTAGCGGCTCAGCTACGAACTGCAATGTACCCTGCAGGCGCTGCAAGTGTTCTTGTGCTTTCTTGCTGCGCAGAAGCCCTTCAACGATGCATGGCGCCATCCAGCCCCCATGGACTTTGCCAGTATATCATTACTAACCTGGCGCTGCACCTCTGCGAGTGTCTTCATGAGCCTATGCGGCATACAGATGCACTTAGTTTGCGAATTCGAATATGAACCGCAGCCTTGTACCTGCTGTCGGGATGTACTGAGGTCTGTCAAAAGGGCTGCGCATAAATTAAATACGGAGCAGATTTCTGAACCGTGAAGCCGGTCAAGCAGTTTGCCTATCCGAGGTAGCGAAAGCTTTTGCTTGAACTGTGATTGTATCACGGTGCTTGAGGCCGAAGCACATATGCTCCCGCCCCTTCTGCTCCTCGCTCCCTGTCATGCTTCATTACTGTCCGGAAGGCATAGTTGACGGTTAAACTTGTTCCTTCCTTACCAGTTTATCTGGTTGGAGCCCAAGTTCATTTTCAAGATACGTGAATGCCTACGTCTTGGACAAATGATTGGCACTGGGCCGGGAGTGAGTTCAATGCAATGCATTGTGTACCTCGCGGAAGGCCGGCCCGTTGGAGCCTCTTAGCATTACCTAAGAAATCATCCTTCAGATGTGCTAGCTTGGGGTGTTCTTAGGATGCGGACTGGATAGGAACCCCTCCAAACTAGATCTTCGTAGGACTTCAAGACACATGACGGACTGCACGCATTTTCCCGTCGTTTCTGGCAGCGCCTACATGCTGCGCTGGAGTCCCCCTGCTCCTTTCTACTTCTGGCGCAGCTTTCATTTCTCTTAGCGCAGCGATTGCGCGTTCTGCTGGCAGCGTTTAGGAGCTCACACTCTCACCGCATATTTAGCCTCCCGTGAGTTTCCGGGGGAAGCCTAGTATTATCTCGTGGTGAAGTGGTCCAAAGTAGATGCCCCTTATCATGGTAATATGATTCATTTCTAAATTGAGCATCTATTAAAAGCTCGTGGTTTCAACGACCTGCGTGCGCTATCTGACACGGGTGAGGCCTAGCCGTCGAGACTGCGCCAATGAATAGACACGAGGGTTGCGGCACCTCGCCGTAGTTTCAGATATCAGATCAAGTTTACAACTTGTGCCAAACAGCCTTGAGAACTCTTGACTGTTCACACTAACTTGGATAAGCACGGAGTGGAGTCCAGGCCGATCTGCAGCTGCGGGCTGCAACCTTTTTCCTAAAACTCCACTGAATCGCACCTTGCACAAGAACTAGGGCGTTTCCCCGATCGCTCCGTTGGTTCCCCTGCCACCGCTGTTCAACATCTTTTGCGGGATCCCGTTGGCTCTTTGCCTTTTCCTGCGATCTTCAATACTGTATCCTTGCTTGTTGCAAAAGAAGCAGGCCCCCCGCCTGCTACGACTCCTCTGCTATCTGAACGGTGCGTTGGCTGACTGCTGTCTGTTCTCTCTACTTACCTTTTTCTTGGCGTGCCTGGTGTTCGTACACCCAGCAACCGTAAGCTCTAGATCATTTCCACTGCGATTTTCGTCCTTCCCAGCAAGGCTATGAAAGTGGCATTTTTCTTCCTTCGGCCCGTAAGTACCCCATCATGTCGGCGAGCTCAACCCCTTCACCTCTTACTTCCCTTATCGAAACTCCGCCGCCTATAGGTTTACTCTCTCCAGGGAGCAGCCCTGCTACGAAGCATTGAAATAGTAGCCCCGAGCACACAGCTGAGGTTCCATTCATCCAGGGTTTGTATTTCTAGTTTCACTTAATGTTGAGGTAGCTTTTCTGCTTGCCACCGTCGATATTTAGCTAAATCGGGGCTCAACACGGAAAGCATCCAGAGTCATGCGCTCCAAAAAATTGGGGGACTTTGCTCGGATGAAACAACCATTGTAATAGTAATACTTCCCTTTTTAGTATGGGTGATGCCAATAGTAACTGCAGCCTTTTGAGTTCGCTTCTGAAGAAGCAAGCATGCTTCCAGATAAACAAGGAATTCATCCACAGTTCCTGCAATACTTGAGCACTGGAGAAGGGAAGAGGTATTCCTCATGAATAATTTTCACGCTAAAACGTTTTCGGCTGGATGGGGAGAGAAAACTGCACTTGTTCCAATGTAACGAGACGGCGCCCAGCTGTTGATAGCCTCCTAGATGGATGGCAGATCCTGATAATCTCCACGGCACTTTGATTTCACGAATACTGTCTAGAGAACTTTTTTGCCAGGCACTTTCACGAGTAGATAGGGCTGCGCACCTGATCATCCCGCTGATAGGGTGGGCCTCTTAGCTTTTCTCTACCTCCTTAAACCATTCGGTGCTACCCAGTGTAACGAGAGTCCTCGTCCTTAGCCAATGACTGTTTTAAGCTTTGATTGTGGCAAAGTATTTGAGAGGATACCCAAAAGCAACTGATCCCACACGTAGTCTCCCACCTTCCAAGGCGTACCGGCACAAGGGCTTAGAGGTAGGGCGAAAACGAGGCTGCCCCTCCTGAATCGCACCACTTCTCGCTGTGTAACAAGAGCTTTCCATCTTGGTCGTGGCCCATCACAAGCTCCAATAGGGTCGAATACTTGGAAAATAAGTTCGGAAAAAGCAATTGACATCCCCTTCAGCCTCCAACCCCCCTTGATGCAACTCTCCAAGGGCCTAGGCTGGTCGAGGTACGGGCAGGCCTGTCAAGGGCTACAGTGCATCTACTGCAACTAGTGCTGTGGGGCAGCCCCCCCCCATAATGCACAACCAACGCCCCTTTTGTTGCATGTGCTAGCATTGTAGAATGTGGTTTAGAATGTCCTCAAACACTTGAACATTCGTACTCAGCCTGTGAGCAGCTAGGGAACAACACTACTTCGAGCTGCAACGAATACTCGCAGCCCCACATTGACGCACACGCGTTCCCTCTTCAAGCATGCACTAAAGGCGTAGGCACTTGCCGAACGCTTACTTGGTCTTCACTAGCCAGACCCAAAGTAAGGGGAAGTGCACTCCCCAACGTTGCTAACACAGGCGGGCGGACCTTATTGAACCCCCTACTCACGCGAAAAGCATAACCAGATCACTGACTCGCCACCTTGTACAGTGAATAGATTCTGCATAAATTCGCTAGCTAGGCATCCTTCTGTGCTATCTGTACCTAAACAGACCGCCCTGTTCACCGTACGAGGTAATGGAATGCCGAATGCTGAACGTAAGGAGCGTTACATGCTACATTGCACACAACGGTCTTTCGACGAGGCGTACCCAATAGATGCGCCTCCAACTCCATCTGCCTGCTATTATGAAGCCTACTAAAGCACTATCCATTCAACAATATGCAATTGTACACAATTACTGACTGCAGGCTGTCACTGGCAGCTGCACCCTCAGGATGCACAGCACAACGCGAACCCATAGAAGCGCGTCTGTATCTGCACAAGGTCTTCAGGCGGGTGTTAATACGTACGTGAAAAGAAAACGGGTCGAAAACTGTCCAAATGTAGGAGCTTATGAACGAATGGGAGGCAGTGAGTGTTATACCATCGCGCATGCAAGCTTGAGGCAGCGCCAAATGAGTCGTCTTGGGGCTCTAAAGCGGCCGACAGCTCCCGGGGGTCTTTGCTATATAAAGATTACTTGATTGCCTCAAATAATAAACTTCTTGTAATAGATGGCTGAAGTAAACGCCGTGCTGCCCCTGTACTACAGTGTGCCCAGATAGAAAGCAATGAGCAACTGATGGCGCGCCGATTCTGAGCACAAGACTTGTTGTCTCGCTGGAGAACGACTGCTGATTGGAATGCATAAGGTCATGGGAAAATCAAAGGAGCTTTCATGTAGCTGGTGCTGCCACAGTGTACATCTTGAGACGGGTTGCACGCACAATTTAGTTCTGAGTGACTTGCACAACTTCATCTTTTCCTATAGTCCCTTGCCTACCCTGACGGGCAGATGATCCTTCCACTGCCCTTCACATGCTCTTAAGCAATCGCGTCGGCTGCCACTGAAGGCGGGCGGCTTCACCGTGCCTGTAATCAGCTGACAGTTCCGTTCGTAGAAAATGGAGTTTGAAAGTTCAAACGTCTCATCCGTCTCGGATTCACCCGCTGAATTTCACGACGACAGCAGGAGCAGCAGCAGCACTGGTGGTGACGGAGGTGCGGGGGCGGCCCACGACCAAGGCAGCTCCCCGGCAGCATCAGCAGACAGAGCCGTGGACGCCTTGGAGGAACTTACTCCTTCTGCTGCAGAATCTGAAGGTTGGGTGCAGCCGAGCAGCATCAGTTACTTAGTTAGTCAAGGGATGGCTGCTGGGCCTTCCAATGCTCAGGCAAGCGGCGAATTTGTTAGCCTCCCTTCCCAAAGCAATTCTAGCAGCAAAGTCATTCCGTTGCAGCAGGGACAGGGATGTGGACTTACTGTGGATTCCGCTGCTGCATCAGAAGGTGCGGCAGAGGACGTGGGGTCTTCGTTCACCGTCATCAATGCTCTAAAAAGGGAGGTGTTTGCAACTTCTGCGCTTCTACGTGCCTTGCGAGTGCACGCTGTTTCACCGACGCGTGGGCTTTCATCAGCATCGCAACAGCAGCTTGCTGCTGCTGTTGCGCCTCTGGTGAAGTCTTTCGAGCTGCTGAGTGAAAGGCTAGCTGCGGCAGAAGCAGCGAAAGAGCCGCCCCCAGCCGAACTGCAGGAGCAGCATATCCACCCGTTTCTATTTGTGCTTGCACAGCAGCAGCTGCAGCACAAACAACAACAAGGTCTCAATAAACAGCAACAACTGCTGCACCAAAGCTGCATGCGGGCCTTAGCTTCTGCAGTCCTGCGATGTATGAACTCACCCTTTTCTTAGAGACCCGCCTTCGTTACCGCGTTTCCTCTTGATGATTGCTTTGGTTGTGTCGTATGCGAGCATAACTTGACGCGTGTCAGCCGCTCTCCGCATCACGTAGTTGCAGGCATAGCTTTTATTTTGTCGGTTCTGTCCTGTGTGTTGCGGCTTGCAGCACTTGATCAGTTGCTAACTGTGGGACTTCTTCGCTGCCGCAGCGCCGCAGGACGCCGGTGTTTGCACGCTTTAGTCCTGTCCTTGAGGAACTGTGCCTTGCAGGCAACCCAGCGGCTACATTCGGCTCCGACTCAGCCTTCTGCAGCCAATGCAACTGCTGCTGCTGCTGCGGTTCTGGGGTCCGAGGCCTACGGCGGCACATATTTTGCTCCTGCATCGCCTGCTGCTGAAGAGGAGCTACTTCTACTCCAGTGCTTAGACCTTCTCAGCAGCTCGCTGCTTGGTCCTGCGGGTGTGCATTGCAGTGTATATTCCCATGGATATCACGGGTGTCATGAGCAAGCGACCAATACAGCTGCATCTGCGGGCGCAGCAACACAGAAATATTGCTTTATGGAACCCAGCACTGTTTGCACATTGTGCTTCCACTTGACCCCGGCAGCTGTCAGGGCTGTCATTAGTGATTTCTCCCGAAGCTACTGGCCTCTTTAATCCCTGTAGTAGAGTAGAAGGGATCTAGTGGGCTGAAGTTGCTGTCTCGCTCAACAAGGCTGTATGCAGCTGGGTTATGCTTTGTCTCAGGGCATGTCTTCTCCGACTCTTGTGTCGCTAGCACAATTCAGTGCTGCGTGGCCGTCAGGTATGTTGAGCACGTTCTTGCCTTATGGAACAATGCTGTTATCCGTAGCCAAGGCGTTTAGTTTTGCCGTTCCACCTGCTTGCGGTAGCAGGTCTTGTAGCTTGCAGGCTTGCCAGCTAGGCTGCTCAGGGTGTTCCTGAGTTACGTTGTGCATGCTTCCTGCTGGTTTGCTGCTGCGTTTACAGCTACCCAGCAGGGTTGCAGGTGCATGCACATAGGTTAGCACAGGGAGCTGGTGCAGTGATACTCCCGTTACTTTGCGTCCTCCTGCTGTATGTGAGGTTTGTGCCTCTTGTTTCTGTGCAGCTTGTTACACCGCGCCAGCCCTCTGCTGAGAAATGCAGCGGCCTCACGCGCTGTCGCCATCATTCGCCATCTCTTTGCCTCAGAGAACCTTATTTTGCTCTCGCGTCGGCAGGGACATATGCACGAAGGGGAAGGGACGCAGAAACATTCAGCAAGCACAGATGGCCTGTGCCACGAGAGGCAAGAGGAGGAGCAGCAACAGCAGCAGCAGCAGCACGCATCACCTCCGCCGCACTTCATTGCTCGTCTGGAATCTGCAATGTCTATCAGATCCACAGACACCGCATATTTCCCTACACGCCATTCAGCTTTGGTGAGGCTCCAACAACCTTGCTTTTGTTACCTGGGCGCTGGCTCGTAAACTGTGGATTCACCATTTCGGTGCACGCTTGCTATTCGCGTGAGAATGCTGTGCGTGCGTGCATGTTCGCATGCATGGGCGCACATGCTTGTGCGGAATTGTATCCGCGTCTGATTGCCGAGAACAACGTAGGCAAGCACGTAGACACAGAATGGTTGGGACACTGTGACAACCTCACTCGAGATACCTGCGGCCCCATATCATTCCCAGAAGCGGATGTGTGCATATCCTTCGTTCGGTGTGCAGAAGGGCTATGGGCTAGAATGCCGTCTGCGAATCCTAGCTCTCGTCGCTAGGCTGCTGTCGCACGAAGAGCCTCGAGTAAACCCCAGCAACTCAGGAAGCGGCAGCAGCAGCAACAGCAACAGTACCTATTACGCTAGCGTCGGTTCAGTGGGGAGCAGGGCTGATACTGCTCTCCCTCCATTCGTTTCAGTGGCCGACTCAGGCTGCTTGCATACAGCGCCAGAAGGGTCTGGCGACACGAAAGGGGATGCGTCCGGGAGGCAAAACCAGCCAGAAGAGGCTGTGCTTGTCTCGGATGCATCAGCACCAGCAACGGCAGCGGCGGCTGCTGCTGCTGGTAGCAGCCAAAACGCAGTTGCATCTTCCTCAGGGGACAAGGGCTCTCGCCCGGGCGCCGTTAGTGGTATTGACCGGGTGAGGCGACTTGACGTGCGCATCACGCGCTCCACGCTGTATTGCGTCGCAGAAGCACCGGGCATTTTTGTGTAACATTGGCGTAACTGAATTTAACCTGCTGTATAATTGGGCATCGCTGGAACTGCGCTCATGCATATGCGCTTCAGGAGTTTGAGAGCCTTTTGGGACACTATGGAAAGGACAAGGCAGCAAACATGGAAGCTAGACTGCTCTGTCTGCGCCTGCTTTGCGTTGCTCTTGAGGCTGGTAATGCTTGCTCACTCCGGGACCAGCGGCAACGGCGTGCTTCTGTCAAGCCTTTGCAGCAGTTGGATACAACGCTACACGATTGTTTAGGGTCCCTGCAACAGAACCCTAGCCGCAGCGGCGCCACTGACTTGAAAGATGGAGCGATTCGTGTGAGTGTTTGTCTGTCCTATAGGAAGGGAGAGCCTTTCGCTATTCCCTGAATTGTTGCAGCCTCTTCAGGCGCAGATCTTGCCGCTCGTTCTCCAGCAGGACACCCGTTCGGCGCCTCTAATGCTGCTTTCGCTGACGCTGAGGTGATTCACACTTCCGTCTCAGCTCTTGGGGCGCTAGGCAGCCAACCATGCAACGCAGCAACACCTCCAGCGATGAGTGCGTGTGTCGCGTGGACGCAGGGTAGTGGGAGACTTCATTGCCTTCCTGCGGCCCTACATCAAAGATGAGATTGAGAGATGCCTCTACCAGCTGCTTAGGTAGGGGAAGCCATTGCAGCGGTAGAAACCACCGCACGCGTCATTCTAGCGTCAGTGCCTGACTAGGCGTAGCGACGCCTCACGTAGCACATTGCACTTGCTTGTAGTGTTGCAGGCTGTCAACGACCAATCATGGAGGCGCGTCGAAAACGTTAGCAGCAGAAGCGCAGGAGGTGGCGCTGGACATGTTGCGGGAGCTGTGTAGCGACGCGTCGTTTGGCGTCGAGCTGATGCTGAACTACGACAGCGACATCCGTCACTCAAACGTATTTGGGGTCTTGGTCACGCTGCTGCTGCAGCTAACAGCCCCCCGCGTCCCCTGTCTAAGAGGCGCCTACCGCTTTGCAGGATGCGACCTCGAAGGAGGACAGGGGCTCCTGGGGGTTATGGGTATTCCTCTGTCGCATGCAGCTTCTGGGCCGGCGGGCACTGCTTCCGAAGCATCTGCAGCTAAGACTCCGACGCAGCAGCAGTCTCCTTCAGGGTCTTCCCCTTCCTCGGTTAGCACCGCGGCGGCTGCAGAGGGCAGCAAGTCTCACCACCATAGTGCCTTTCACCTGAGGAGGGCCCCTCCGAGGTCGCCCTTGAAGGCCTCGCGATCCTCCGCAGACGCCAACGCAGCGGTAGCAGCGGAGAACATCTCCACAGATGCTGCTGGGGTAACGCGCCCTGCAGGCTTGTCAAATGTTAATCGCCTGGCATTGGCGGCTGTGCTCCGTCTTATTTCTTCTCTAGCCTCTCTCTGTGATAGCATGAAACACAGAAGCGCGCCAGAGCAGCAGCAACAGGAGGAGAAGGAATATCACATTGACAAGGCCCAACTCGACCGCGAGTCAGCAGCTGCCTACTTCTTGCGCACCCAAGATATGCAGCTCCTTTCCCAGAGACGGAAGCGCAAGGCTCTTTTGTCATACGGCGCTGCAGTCTTCAACTCCAACACGAAGGAAGCGATCCCTCAGCTGGAGGCCCTGGGGCTTTTGCCGACGCCAGCAACACCAAGGAGCACCGCGCTTTTCCTGAAGGAGACTGGAGGCCTTGATTTGCGCTCGGTTGGTCTCTATCTCAGTTCCAATAAGCCGTGGAATACTCAAGTAAGCTGCTGTAACAAAGGTTGCCCGCGAGGGAGCTATTCCTTAGCGCGTCACATGCGCGGGGGGCCCTCGCTTCATGCCTTTTATGGCTCTGTACGCTTGACTGTCGCCTCAGGTCCTGCGGGAATTCGTTGCGCTGTTCACGTTTACTGGTGTCGGTCTTGTCGCTGCGTTGAGAGACTTTCTAAAGGCTTTCCGGCTGCCCGGCGAATCGCAACAAATCGAACGCGTGATGGAGGCGTTTGCCGACGAGTTCTTTCGCCAGCAGCCTCTGGTTAATTGCCCTCACAACAAGGAAAAGCTTGCAGTGGCGAGTACAGATGGCTCAACAACAGCAACGGCAGCAACGGCAGCAACAACAACAGCAACGGAGTCGCCAGCATCAGCGGAAACCAATAAAACTACTGGGCCAGCAGCTACAGCAGAGCCGCTGGAGCTCTGTTTGTGGCGCTGGGTGGCAGATGAGGGATTTTATTGTTCTTCGCGTGCCGCAGCCGTGAGAGAAGGTGCGGGAGATCAGAACCAGCAGCGGAGCAGTGAAGAGCTTGCCCAGCAGCTCTCAGAATTCACCCCCGTAAGCCGTCGCCGATTGATAAGCCCAGTGTCTGCATACAGTGCACTGCACAACAGTGCAAGAGTAACGATGCTTCTGAAAACGAAAGCCATCCTGCATCGTTGGTTTGATCCTGCATTGCTGGTGTTACGTTATTTTGTTTGTTTCGCTTTCGCTCTAACGGTTATGCGCATCTAGCTCATAGGTGCTGAGGGCAGGATACGTGGCGATCTACCCTTGCGGGCCAGTTGCCCGCGGCATTGGTTTTGCAAGCACAGGCCATGTAATAGAATTGCAAGTGAAATATGCTGCTTCATCTCGGTTTTGATTCGTTTGTTTGACTGTCTTTTTTACAGGCTCAGCCACCTCCGGGTTACGTGATGATGGTGCACAAAGATACGGTATTTGTCCTATCGTATTCCATCATCATGCTGAACACAGACCAGCACAACTCGCAAGTCCGCAGTAGGATGAGGGTGGAGGACTTTATCAAGAACAATCGAGGTATCAATAACGGGTCCGACTTGCCCGCCTTCTTCCTCCAAAACATATACGTGTCCATCAAACACCACGAGATCAAGCTGAAAGAGGCCCCGGTAATGGCAAGTTCGCCGCCACCGACTGCGCAGGGGCAAAAGGCGGACGCGGCAGCCAAAGAGCAGCAGCAGCACCAGATACCCGATATTTTTGATGTACTAGCGGACGGATGGACCCCTGCGGAAGGCGCTGGATTGGGCTGGGGGGCATTTGCCTCTCCCTACAACGGCCCCAAGAGCGCTGTGACACCGGAGGGCGCATGGGACTACCGCGCTGTGCGGAAGCCACGCGCGGGTCGTGCGATGGGGAGCATCAAAACAGGGGATTCTACTACATGCGCAGTCGTTGCAGACGCCCGTGATGTGGAGGGATTGGAGATTGAGATGTTTCGTATCTTGTGGAACGGGGGCATCCTAGCTGTGCTCAGGGGAGCCTTCGAAGCGTCGCTTGATCTGCGGCAGTTGGAAGAAATACTATGTGGCGTCCTGTCTTTGGCTCGCGCTGCTACGATTCTAGGTCAGGTTGTTGCCTTGAACATGATTGTAGCGGAGCTGTGCAGCTACTTTGTGTATTCTGTCCCCGCGCACTCTCAGCTAGTCCTGGCACCCATTATGTACCTTATTCGCCGGTCTGGAGCCTCTCTCAGAGAGGAAGGCTGGGGAGCAATTCTGGAGCTGCTCCTTCGGCTGCATGCACTCGACTTGCTACCACCAGCCCTTATGGGTCTCGACGACTTTGAAGGATCAGGGGGCACAGCTCTCCCTTCACTTTGTACCTTGGCGCCACCTCCGTTCGTGCCTCCGGCCTCGCGAAGAGATCGAGGAGCGGGGAAGAAGGGCGGTGGATGGCTTGGGGATCTGACTTCCATTTTATTCGCGCTGGGAGACTCTGACGATGAAAGTGATGGAGAGGAAGGCAGCGGAACCCAAGGCCACATGGTCGCGTTGTCAGAGGTATGGCAGATACTCCAGTATATCAATCTTCCGCTTTTATCCAGAAGCAGTAGCTAGCTTTTAGACAGCTGCTGAGTTTCGTTAGCTGTGCGTTCCCCGCATGTTGACAGGGTTCAGCGTGCAAAAATGTAGCGGTGTGCGGACAGGTAAGTGGACAGGCACACAACGATCTAAATGGCCCATTTATCCAGTAGCTGTGCTGTGGCATGTAGTCACTCCTTGCACTCCACCTTTGGAATGTGGTGTGGACGTATTTCCCAGGAGCTAAACTTCGCGTGTGATGGCTTGTATGTGTTGAGAGCATCTACGGACTTCACACTGCTGCCATCGACCGTGGCTGTGGCAGCACCCAGTTCTTCTGAAGGGGAAACAGAGCGAGACGTATCCGAGGCTCCCCATATGCAGCGTGCTTCCCTGACGCAGAGGGAATCTCCAGCTCCCAGTGGCGGCGCGGGGCCCGAACACCAGCCGCCAAAGGGACCCAACGAACTGCCGCAGCGAGAGCAGCAGACGCAGCAGCAGGAAGCTGCAGGGGCGGGTTCTCCTTCTGCTTCGCCTGAGGATGAGGAAGCTGCGGCAGCCAGAGCTCCCTACCTACGCCTGAAGACGGTTCTGTCCCATGGCATCCGCATCGACGCGGCAGTTGCAGAGTACGATCTGTTAGACGCTTTGCTGCTTGTTTCAGACTCCCTTCTCCCTTTCAACATTGATGCGTAGGGTCTGAGGCCCCTTCTAACTCCTGTGAAACCGCCTTCTGGCTTGGTGCCATTGACTTCTCAGGATTTTTCGCCAGGTTGAGCCCGTTTCGTCCCTTTCAACTGCGGTTGTTCTCCTCGTGCACATCGTGCTGGGCTTTCCTCCCATCCGCCAGAACCCGGGTGCGTCTCCAGACTGTCCCCTACAGGCCCAGCAACCTCAGCAACAACAGCAGCCCTCATCCGATGGTGCAACCTCGCACAGCCGCACCTCTGGTGAGGCAGTTGCACGGGGAGCTGGAGGCAGCAGCAGCGCACCATCCAGCGTGGCCTCGGGGCAGTCATCCTCTGGGGCACACCATCCAGGGCCCCCTCCACTGCAGCCGCCAGAGGACGTGGGATTACCAGCGCTTCCGGGGGCTGAACTTTCCATGCTCTCTAGCTACCTAGTTGATGCACAGAGGCGAGGCCTGGATGAGGACAGCTCTAGACGCAACAGCAGCGTTAGCAGCAGCATCAGCAGCTCGGCTGTCTCTACTCCGGTGGGAGCAAGTGCGTCATCGACGCAGTCCCCAGGATTTTCGTCTTACACCTTACCCCCGCCTGTATGGTCTCCGTTGCGTGCCGGGACCTCCCCTCAGTTGATGACTTACCGGGCTTACACAGATCGGCTCTTTTGTTTGGAGCTGTTGGGGGCACTGATGTTGAGCGAGCTAACGCCTGGGAGCCCCTCTCTTCGCCCTTCAAAGGTGTACGGGATGACTCTTCTACAGAACTGCCCTTGGCTGCTGTGCGCGGTGTATCTCGACACCTTCTTGAGGCGCTACTCTATAGGAACTGCTGCTGGGGGCGTGCCTAATCCTCTTGAGGTTGTAGGCCTGGCAGGGCCAACACAGCTGAGGCATCATCAGCAACAGGAGCAGGAGGCAACGGCGGGGAGCGACGCCAACAGGCCTTCTTGGGCTATAGCTATTCTGGATGCCTGCAGCAAAGACCCTCTGGCGCAGGCTACCTTGAGGAACGTCTGCAATGTTTTCCAGTCAATAGGCTCTCGCAGGCTAGTCGATACGCCCACAAGTGCGTCGCTGCCCCTGTCTCCAGTGTATCCCTTTGTTGCTTCTTTCGGGTCATGTGGTTTTGTTTGTTGGCTGAGCGGCTGTTGCATGCAGCTTTGCCGCACTGGGAGCTACTCTTCATCGAGCGACTGGTTGTGACTGTACTGAGGATTTGTCTTCGTCTGCTCACGGATGAAGATTCCTTGCTGCTTTCCGTGTACACAAAGACCGGGACACCCCAACTGGGTTCCCCGAATGCGTCTGGGTGTACTCCTGCTTGCCAGGTGGCAATACATTTGCTTCAGCTTCTAACCCTTCTTCACCCCAACATCTTCTGCATGCACGTGCAGCGTATCTGCCAGTCTGCCATTGTAAGTTTCCTGTGGGATTGCATGGCTGCCGGCGCCACTACACCACTTGAGCACTGCAGAGAATGCATCTTCTTATGGTGGCTGTCGCCAATAGTTCTTCGAGCTATTTCCCTAATTTTGATGAGTGTTTCTACGAAATGGTTGGCTTCGCTTGCAGTTTGCAGTGCTCCTGATTTGCTGTGGGTCCACTGCCGTCAGATCCTCGTCTCCAGGCTGAATCTGAGGGCTTGTAGCAGCCCGCTTCTAATCCAAGTTCTGCTGGCTCTGTATCAGCGCCTTGTCCCTCTACCTGCCTTCCTACCAACTGCCCCGTTGCCGCAGCACTTGACACAACCACAACCGCAGCAGCAGCCTGCCCTGAGGATTGTCGCTTCCCTGTCAGGCTGGATAAGGGACCCCGAGGCGTTAGCGTTGCTCGTGCTGCAGCACCGCAACCACTACCAGATGCTGCTACAGACCCTGATGGCCATTTGCATTTACGTTTCGCCGTCTCCTTCTACACAGATGCTGTGCCCTGCCTCAGCTGAGCAAAGGACCGAGGGGGAACCTCAAGATAATCAGCAGGCGCAGTCGAGTGTGAACACTGCCTCGTCGTATGAGGCCAACTGCACCTCGCTGGCTTTATTGGCGTCTTTAATTCCTTTAATAGGAGAGGCGTTAAAATCCAAGGGGGCGGCAGTTGCAGCGTGCCTTGCTGCTGCAGCAAACGGCGTTGCTACTGCTAGCTGCGAAGGCTCTTCCAAATGGAAGGCTCGCTTGGATTGCCAGGCAATGTGGCTTCAGGCCATGCAAGTACTGGCGATTATATGCAGCTTCTCCGCACGGCCTGTGAAAGTTAAAGCTCTGGCGGTGGGTCCTGTTTCCCCGTTGTGCGTTTGTGTATGCGGTTCCAGAAGAGGCACAGTGCTCGTGTCTGCACTTAATAGTCATGACGCCTATGTAGAGCTCCCTTTCTGCTCCCCTGGCATTGCCGAGCGGTGCTGGCCAGTGTTTGGCTTGGAGGTGACGGACGTGTGTGCTGGTGCCTTGAGCTTGCACAGGTCCTGCAGCAGATGCTGATCCGCTGCAGCACGAAGCAGCCCAGCTCTGAAGAAAGCAGCAGTGTCATCGCCAGCGACCGGACGGTAAATACCGGAGGGGCTGAGAACTCGAGCAGGACTGCTACAACTGCCGCTGCACCACCAGCGTCTGCTGCAGCTGCCGCAGCAGAATACTGGAATACGGCACCTGATGATCCTTATACTTGGAGACTTTGCCTGCAGTTGGTTGTTTTCCCGCTCCTCAGCCTTCGCTTTGACTACCCTTACACGCCACCACCTCCAGGCGACGCCCCCCCACCTCCTCCTCAGCATCACCAGCAGCAGGCGAACGAGCACAGTGCAGGAGATTCAATTTATGCTTTAACAGCAGGACACGACCAAGAAAAGCAACCTCGTGATCCCCATTTCGGCATGCCTTGGATGGCACTGCCGACCAGGCGGCGGTTAACCCCCGAAGTAGCCATAAGCACTCTGGGCCTCGACGAAGTAGGATACGCCGTCGCCCTTGTTGATGCTAACTGCACTGCTTCTTCTGCTGCCGCTGTCTCTGGCTTTTTTTCGTTACGAGCTCTTTGTGCATGCATTGTGCTGCCCTTGCCTGGTGTCCTCGTTGCAGCTGCGAGTTGAAACCACTCAGGCGCCAGTAGAGGAGTTCACCAGTTCATCATTTGTGATATGGCGTTCTGTGCAAATGCCCGTCCATTTCAGTTTTCTCGGTATTCAATTGGGCATCTTTAGACTTGCGCCGCCTGCTTTACTGCATGGCTTTTTGCCCTGGCAATGCATGTTCGTCTTCCCAGGTATACCAGAGAAAGGCAGCCGCAGCGAGCTTGGCTTGTCGCCTCTTCCTCACGAAGATGGAACTCCTTCTGCAGCCGTTCAATGCTAGAGGCATTTATGTGGACTTCGTGGCTCAGCCGTCGCCCCCGGCGGACGCGTGGAAGCTCCAGGGACTTCCAGGAGACCACCCAGGTGGCATAGAAGGCCTCCTGCCTCCCCTGACCCAGCTGGTGCAGCTGCTTGTTACAGAAGCCAAGGTATGTTGTGCCTTCACGAGGCCATAGTAGCCGGTGAAACGACGAGGGATGAACGCTCCTTGCTTTCTTGTTCGGTCATGTAGGGGCATTGTGCTATAGTCCTGCTTGTCCGACCATACATGTGGTGATGCTGTTCCTTGGTTTCCTCAGCAAGCTCCTGTGATCTATCGGGATGCGTTTCTCGAGAGCATGAAGAACACACTGCTGGTCATCCTAACCTGCCCCTTCGTCGCAGCAAGCTCCATACCGGCGGATTTGAAGACAAGGATATCTCCAACTTGTGTCCTTCCACTTATATTCCCCCCGAAGCAGCAGCATCAGCAACAGCAGCAGCAACAACAACAGCCAGAGCAGCCAACGTCACCGCAGGGGGAAACCCCAGGGTCTCCAAGCGTGGGCGAGGCAGCGCAGCTCGCAGCGAAGCAAGAAGCCTTGCTAGGGACACTGTCGTGTTTAACAGACAGCCAGAGACTGGTGGTGTCAGCAGTCTCACCATTTGTGGTCTCCACGTTCCCAACTGTGATACAAGAGCTGCTTCTGATACTTCCAACCCCTCAGCCGCCTCCACCTCCTCCAAGGCAGGACCCTGTCACGGACAAGAACCTGGGAGCAAACACTGCATCAGAAGGGAATTCCGAAATCCCTGAAGATTGCAGCCGTGGAGCCAGCCATGAAAGTGACAGCGGGAAAGCCGCAGCCATTGCAGCGGAAAGCCTTGAGGAAGTCAGTGGTTATTCCAGTGCAGTCGCATTGCCGCCCGCCGATGGCAGTGCTTGCGCATCGTAGCCTGCAGTTCTGATTTATTTGGGAAGATGATAAAGAACTGCTAGGAAGGACTCGCTTGGATGTGCTGCAGCGATTGATACCCATTTGAGGGGACGACTGACATCCCTGCCCTGTGCTGGGGGCGTAGCCGCTGCCAGTGCAAGTGCACCGCAGATTCATCCTCGAATAGTTTGCGTGTTACAGGGATGCAAGGGCAAAAGAGTTCATTGTTCACCCATAGCTTTCGGGGGTAGACAGGTTTATAAACTTCGAAGCCCAGTTGCAGCAATAGCTCATTGCGAAGTTTCGTTCATGCATTTTCACGCGCTTCCGGAGCATTAACTCACTCCCGCGTTGAGTGCACGCGTACACTCATTATGAGGCCAGGCATTTCATTCAGTCCTCAATTTTACTGGAAATTCATATTATACAGCTTGATCCGAGCGTTGTGGTTCGGCTGCACCACAGCGCTCGTCTCTTAGATGCACTCACTGCAAAAGACGCTCGCTTTAATTTAACTATATCATTTTAGCCTAAAGATAGAAAGCAGGGCGCCCATTTCTAAAGTCAAGCTGATACAGGGCTTTGCATACTAGACAGGCAGGAGCTTAGTTCCGGAGGGCAAGCCTAGCCCCTCCCTAAGCTTGTAGCGAGAGTACGTATCCACTTCCTTCTGCCTACAAGAAGATGTAAGTCCCGTGAAATTAGGGGCACGAATGGGTTAACAGCACCTGGCTTGCGCCAGAGTCCCGTCGATTTCACGAGGACTTTGGGGCGTGTCTCTCTTCGGGGCGGCATCAGTTTGTTTAGGCCACAGGGGACCCTTCCAATGAATTAGCATACTTCGCCGGCAGTTTCAAGCCCAAACTCTTTCTGAGAGCTACTGCAAGCCATTATTTTATTGCCGGACGCCGCTAACCCTTCTTCAAAAAGTCGCTAGGTAAGCTGCGCAAGGCTATAGCTGCCCCTTTCACATTAGGCGCATGTTAAGGGGCGAGTTAACAATACGGAAAAGCTCGGATTCGGATCATTTTTGTGGTTTGAGACATTAAAGCCCATCCAGAAAGCGATCATTCTGCCTTCTTTGCAGGCGGCCGACTGCCGCCAGCGTTGGATGATAAGAACAGGCTTGTGAATCTCCTGTTGTTGTGTGTAAGCAATCAGATCTCAAAACCATTGCACCTCTTCATAAGGGAGCAACCCACAGATTTTCAATGTAGTCGTAACAGCGTGGGCCAAATGAGGGGTCCCGTTTATTTTGAAGCGGTGGCTTGGACGCCACGGGCTTTGGGGCTGAGGCGCTGGCGCTGCGTTGCAGATATGGAGCTTGAAATTGAAGCAACGAGAAAATGTTGGGCTATCGTTTTAATATATAGCTCTCCTTTTAGTTGTTAGGTCCTGGCACTGGCTACTAACGGCACCTTTTACGAAGGCAGATCCCTTTCTGGTGGGATTACTGCGAAAGCTCCAAAAGTCACATCTTTTATACTTGCACGAGACACATTGAGCTATCTGAAGCATTGTTAGTAGTACGAGATGCAGTCTTGCACTTGCCAAAGTGATAGTTTGCACCAGCGCAGGGGCTTGCGAGTTACCACACCTTCATGAAGGGGCCCTGCGGGGGGGCACAGGCGATCAGGCACTTAGTTAGTTAGGCAGCTACGCAGCTGAGTTAAGCATATTTCTGGCTCTCAGTAAAGATAAATTTGATGTGTAAAAGGTAAAAAGAGTCGGAAACGGTTTTCGACGCGGTCGATAGGGCCACCACCCATCTACGCAACAGCTGGAGTTGGTGAAGTCGGTCTGGCGCTTATGTGCAAGGAAGATGCCTCAGAGTATGCATATGTCTCACACTATCTGCTGCAATGAAGACACGCGTGGGGCTCAGCACTTCTGTACGCCCACCGGGATGTCGTAGCCCGCAATTATGGCGAGCGTTCTCGTCATAATTAGAGCAGTTGAGGCAGCTATCGTGGAAGGCCGCTTAGGGCTGTCGTTTAGCCGTGGTAGAGGCTTGATGGCTGTTCTCTGAGGGAAAGATGGCTGAACTGTTATTTACAGCCTTTGCATCGTACGTCCCCTCTATACTTTTCAGATGCGGCATTCGATGAGGCAGGCCCTGCTGCCAACAAGATAAGGAAGCTGAGGAGGCAAATCGCTGCTCAAGATCGAGAGCTGCAGCGCCAGCAACGGGCACGCTCCTGCAGCATCGTTCAGAAGATCGTGCGAGAGGAATGGGCTACTGCTCAAAATGATGTACCTCACGCTGCTTTACCCAGGAAAAGTGATGCATTTGAGAAAGAAAGGAAAGGATGTAGGGCTCTGTACACCTGCGGCTCCCACATCGGGAGTTTAATATGTTTTCACCGACATGTACACAAAGCACGGTGCTTCTGGCGTAGCCATGACGTCTATGAGTGTCTAGACGTTGCAGCGAGTTGCAAAAATAAGCAGAACCGGAGTAGCGGTCGAATGCAGAGGTGTGCAGATGGCTGTTCTCCCTCACATTGCCTCCATCTAGAGGCTGTTTAGGGAGTACGGCATTTACTTTACCTGCGCTGCAGCTGGAGCTTCGTGTGCACGTAGACCTGCTGGCGCCCAAAGCGGTGCACCGGCACTTAGAGCAAGGCTCAGCTGGGACTCCCGTGCTGATGGAACAGCTCAAAAACAAAATGCGTCAGTGAAGCCACTGCGTGAGGCTACTTCGTCGACAACAAGGTAATCAAAAACAGCGCTTAGGGCAGCTGTTGTCTCAAGATAAATTTCTTTGCTCAGATATCTAGATGTTTGCGGATGATAGTTGGTCTGCAGGCCAGACGACGAAACCGCCACTTCCAAATACCCCCCCCTAAAAAAGCGGAGCCTTAGTGTGTTCGAACAGAAAAAAATAGAAAAGGCACTTCAGGCGCAGCAACAGGCGATTTTAGAGGGAACACCTCAGCGCATTGCAGGGAGGGTTTACTCCGGACCTTCTTTTCGGTGCTCTCCATCTGCGGTAACGTTTAAAGGATTTGAAGCCGGTGGAGTATATTCACAGGATGTGGAAGTGACCAACGTGAGCTTGGGCTTCAGCACATTTCGAGTCCTACCGCTTCCAGAGGAAGTCGAAGGCATCATCTCTGTGGCTTTCGAAGCTGCAGGAAGGATGTCTGCTGGGCGCAGCACGCGACTAACAGTAACGTTTACCCCTAAGAAGGAAGAAGATCTAAAGACAGAAATCCTTCTGCTTTCCCCCACTGGACCACAGTCCTTGCCAGTTATTTGTTCGCGCAAAAGATCTGTTTTGTCCTTCCGCCCTCACAAGCTGTCCCCTCAAGCACTCCTGAGGTCCCTGCAAACGTTGAGTGCACCGGCGCAAGGAACCTGCGGTGGCGGATCTGATCCCAGCGTTAAAAGAAAATCAGAGGAAGACACTCATGCACGACTTGGGGGAGGGAAGGCTCGCCTTAGCAGAAGGACGCAAGCCTTGGAGGAGAAAGAGGTCAAAGACGGCGTTGTGTATCTCTCCGCTGGAGATATTCAGCTGGGCGAAGTGGCTGCAGTTCGTTTCAGGCTCTCAAACACAGGGAGTCTCGGCACAGCATACCGCCTCTTTCCTGTATCACCGGGAGGGCAACAGGAGCCTTCAGAGGTAGACTCCTTGCTTAACCAAAGAAGTGGACAACCCAGTGAAACGGCGGGCCCTCCACCGGATCTGCCTGAGGAGTCAGCGTCAGAACATCGAAGCGCAGAGGAGGCAGCCATAACCAGTCCTACGGAGTTTTCCTCATCGGAAAATTTAGGTAGGGAAAGCAACTTAGACCAGCCGGAAGAAGACTTGAGGAGTCTCAGCGCTTCTGGATGGCTGGAAGCACTCCAGGGCGAGGCGGTAGTGCTGGCGCAACGGCTTCGGATCTCAGACAAACAAAATACCCTTGCTTGGGAGCGAATCTTGTCTAGCGGCTTAAGCAGCCTGTTGGAAGGCAGAACAGAGCACGACCGCGAAGAAGTTTCCTGCACGGCTACTCCCCTGCAGCTCTCCCTCCGAAGTACTCTTGTCAAGAATGCAGCCGGCGAGCTAGATGCCCTCCAGACGCAGGAAATTACCATTGTTCACGCGCCGACCCGCACAGGGAGATTTGTTGGCTTTTTTACCCTGCAGTTCTCTGATCCAGATGTATCCTTTACCCGTCAAGCACAAAATTTTTCTGTCGATTTTGACTACTATAGAAACTCTACAAGCGACACCTCAGCACTAGCATCGCTTAACTTTAGTCTTCGTCAATTCCCTGCCATAAAAGTGTGAGAATACAGGGGTTTTGCTATTGCTGAGGAGAAGCCGGTTTCATGCGTTGTTATTGCTTTCGTCAGCACGAAGATGTGGTGGTCGTGGTGGATGGACAGTGTGTCTTGCCGCCCGTCTGCATGGACGCTCCGCTGCACGACCTCGGGATCTGTGTTCCAGAACGAGGGTACCGTCAACACTTCCAAGTGACCAGCAGCAGTACCCTGACCCGCACTCTGCAGGTGGTTTCCCCCGAAGCAGAAGAGGGAGTCTTGTGGGTAGAGCCACGCTGCTCCTTCGTGCAGCCCAGAGGTGTGGCATCTCTGACAGCACATCTCTGCCTTTCCTTTTCCTTCTTCGACCGGCATCCCGAATACGTCCAGCCTCTCCCTGATGCCATTGCCAAGACTAATCTCAAATCTGTGGCGTTCAAGATACCAATTCAGATAAGGGCGAGCGACCAAATTCTTTGTGCGGAGACAGCCATCACAGGTGTGCAACAAATAGGCAGACATGCCAATCATGTAAGCCCTTATTTCGCTTGTTCATGGAATAGCCTGCGAATTAAGGCATCCCAATGCAGTAGATTCCAGCACAGTTTCTTTGGCTGCGTCCCGAACAGCACACACACCGCAATACATGAGTTGCGTGGACCTCCGTTATTTTCAAAAAGGCCAATCCTGGCCCCCTTGCAAGAAGCGGCACCATGCCTGCTATGACGAGAATTTCTGTTACGCAGGGGTCCTCACTGAGCTCCATTTGCGCCTTTCTCGCACTGCCTTGAATTTTGGGACGTCCGAAAACACGATTCGCCGAACGCAGCTAATAAAGGTTCACAATCCGTCCCTCCTGATAGCATCATTCGGTTTCCGTTCTTCTGATCGCGCTCTGCGCGTCTTAGAACCCCCGCACTTCTCAGATCTTGATGGAGGACTAAATAGGCAGCAGGCATTAAAGAGCAGCCAAGATAACCGCCAGCCTGCACCAGACATTCCCTGCTCCGCCCCTCCGCAAGATCCCAACGGTGTCGTTGCTTCTTCCAGTGATTCTGCTCCGACGGAGCAAACCCTAGGTCCAAAGCGGTGCTCAGGGCCTGGGGAATTGCCTTTGGACGACTATCAAGACACACAGACACTGCCTCCCTTTTTAGCCCTTCGGCAGCTCCAACAGACGGACAGTAAAACGTGGGACGATCTTCATCAGTACCTTCCCCATCTCGATTGCGGGGGCACAGGCCTGCTGCTGCCAGGAGAGACACGAAGCTTCGCTGTGGTACTCGACCCGACAGAGCTACGCTGCGATGCTCACGCCTTGCAACTAGCTACAGGAAAGGCGGTCGAACGTGAAGGCGAGCTTCGCATGCGAGTCCTGTTGGCCAGCCAAGCCGCCTATGAAGTCAAAATCCCTTGGTCTGTTACTCTCATGGAGTCTCCGGTTGCTATTTTGCCGGCGCCTACGCTGAAGTTTCCTGCCATACCTGTTGGTCAGAGGTCATCGGCAACGTTAGAGTTGAAGCTTCTAGCCAATCAAATTGCACTCGGAAGGGTGGAAGCCGAAGGAATCCCAAAGCACTCTAGTTCCCCGGAAACGCCTTTAAAAGAAAACACGCAGTTCACAGCTATTCTGGTAGAAGTCCAGCAACCACCTCCGAGCCTTAGTGCACTCAGCATTGCCCCAACTCGAGTGTTGCTCTACTCCAAAAAGCGCACCGCTTCTCTATTTATTTGCTTTAACCCGACCAACGAATACATGCAAATTCAGCAGCTGCCACCACCAGCAATCGGAGCGCAAGAAGCCGTGGCGGACCTCGAAACATCTTCTCTTTGCAGTACCTATGAAACTGTGAAACTTGGACCCCAACAGAGTGGTGGGGCTCCGAACGGTGAGAAGGCACAACCAATAGCATCAGCTGGAAGTGCCAAAGGCCGCGAAGCAGCTAAAAGGGCAGGAAAACCCGATGGAAGCACGCCGGTCGACTCAAAAGCGACAACAGAAAAGCGCCCGCATAGAGATGTAAAGCCTAAGCAAAGTAAAGCAAGCCTCAAGGCTGGAGGAAGCATTGGAGAGGAAGGGGAAACTGCCACAGCGTGCCCCTCAGAGGACTTTGCTGAGGCTGCTGCCAATGGCAACAGTGTGGCAACAGCTGGTGGTACTGAAGGGTGTAATGATACTGTGGCCCCCGCGCAGGAGCGGAATAGTGGCGCGGCTTTACAGGAGGCGCTACTGGAAATGACCAAGGCTGGAGGCGTACGGTGGACTAGCTTGGAAGAGGACGGGGGAGGCGACTTTTTTGCATTTGATAATCCAAGAGCTTTTCACCACGCACGGTGGCTAGTGCCACTGAAAATATGCCGCCTTACACCCAGACAGGTCGACGCTTTCCTTGCTGGAAAGGAAATGGATTCTCTTCAACCGCCTGTGTGTGGAGTTTCACAGTCATTTATCGAGGTAAGGTAGTCCTTTGGGAAGCTGATTTCGGTGCCACTGTTCGCTGTACAGCTCTTAATGCGGTTATTGTTATGACTGTGCTTAGGTCAGCACTTGCGCTACTCCGCCCCTCGTCGTTGCATCCTTACAGCAGGTGGACTTCGGCTCGGTGATGGTGGGGCAGCGGGTGTTTCAGCAGGTTCACATTACGTGCGCTCCTTTTGCACCACCCTGCTCCCACGTCTTCCACGCCTTACCACTGCCCTTGGGCTGCAGGTTCAGCCTGATCAGCGCTGCTCGAGAAGTCTCACCTGAGCGCCCACTCTGCCTCACCATTGCCTTCCAGCCGAATGCACCACAGGCAAGAGATCCTTTTGAACTGTCTCCAGACCCTCTGAACTGCATCCAGGCCTTTCCTCTTGGCTTCCCACGGCAGCAGACCAGTGCAAATTGCCAACCGCGCAGAGCTCTCTATGGTTTCTCAGAGACAATGCAGGTGTACTAGAGGAGTCATGTTTGAGTAAGGGCGTGCTAACGGTATTTGTTTTCACTGCAGAACTTCGGTGCCGATCTGGTCCTTCAGTCAGCCCGCACCCGGATAACAGTCTCCTTGAGCGGTTCGGGCATTCAGCAAACAGTCGACGTGGTTCCGTTTCAGACAGCCTACGACATGGGAGCTGTGCTATGTCCGCCTCAAGGCAAAGGTACCTCCTGGCTAAGAAGTAGCATGCTAAGCAGTAGTGGGGAAGCTACAAGAGAGCCAGTTGCTTCACGGCTTCTTCTGTTGAGTATGGCCTTTCTTTGTTGCAAAGGAATGTGCAAAACTGAAGCACTCACGTGTTTTCTTTCATCGTACTGGTGGCGGGTCTTAACGCTCATTTAAAAGACAAAATGCATCCAAACAACTTGACCTGCTCGTTACCCGATGCCTGCAGGGGCCGTCTGCGCGTCTTCGACAAGCTATGCCGTGTCTTTGAAGAATAGAACGTCTACTCCATTGGCGTTTACGCTTGTTCCCAAGCAAAGCCGTTACCCTCAGCTAGATTGTGCCAAAGCTGGAACAGGTCTGAGCTGCTTTTCGTGTGAACTACAGCAAGGTGTGATTCTCGGGTTAAGCTCAGTGGAGCTGGTCTTCCATTTCCGCCCCCAGCGCCCAGGTGCAGTCTATCATTTCAACTACTTTTTCCTTGGCCTTAAAAAAGCGTTTGAACAGGCTGGGACACTTCCTGCCACCTACCAAAAAGGCTTAGTTCTAAGGGCTTGGATCATGTGACTTGAATGCGTTGTAGAGGGCTGGCTAAGAGGCGATTTCGAGCTAGCGTTTGCCACTGAGGGGCATGCTTCCAAGGTTTTGAGTTTCTTTGGCCTTGCAACTGCAAATCCAATCTATGTGACCGTACCACTACTACACGGTGGGTCAAATGGTCCCCCGCGGGAGGCCTTAGCCTGCTCTCCGCATGAGAGCAACAGCGGCCACAACAGCAGCAACAAGTGCTGCTGCGATGGATTGGCGGAACCCAAAGATTTTGAAGAAGCTTTACGGGCTGGTACCACCTGCTTGGCGTGTTGCATGGAGTGCCTACCACGGCTTTCCGCAGAGCGGAACCTTCTGTCCGCTGAGGATCTGGACTCCCCCTGGAATCGCGCAGTTACAGATGAAGGAAATCCAACACCCAAAGCAAAGGGGCAGAGCCTTTCTCATCAGCAAGCGCAGCTGGGGGGGAGTGACTCCGGTTCAGAGAAAAAGCGCTTCGAGCTGCAGCAGAGCCAGCAGACAATTCATGTCAGATTCGGTTCGCCTTCCCGCGGTGGCTCTTTTGAAGAACCAGATGCGTGTGCAGGCCATACGCAGGGAGATAGATTAATTCAAGAAGGTAGCAGCCAGAGACAACCCGCTCATATCCCTCTATCACCAGGCCAGGATGAAAGGCAAAAAGGGGACACAGGAGGGCTGCAGCAAGAGGCCGATTTGATCATTGACAATGATGTAACGCGTACGATAATTGTTGCTGGGTCGTGGAGCCCCGGACGCCAGGGTTTGCCTCCCTACTCCTCCGTCAAGGGTGAAGCATCCGGGAGCTTCGAAATCACTCTAGACCCTTCACCACATTCCCGACTATTTACTTTTGAACCGTCAAAAGGAACTGTATCACCTGGAAGTCAGCAAATGGTTCGTGTTGGTTTTTCCCGGCAAACCCCAACGAACGGTGAGACAAACTATGTGCGGTGGCCTCAGCTACGATCACATAATCAAAGCTACTTTGCTAAATAATGCCACCTAATCCAGCTACTCAGTGTAGGCCACGTGTGCAAACAGGTGGCCTGTTCCATTCATCTTTCCAAAACGCTTCTTGTGTGTCGCTGCGCTTCCAGCGGAGGAACGCATCCGCGATGTACTTAGCCACCAACCAACGGCGATCCTAAAAGAACAGCAAGTAACCGCTACAGCCAGGCTGTGCTACCGGGGGGCTACAAGCGGAGGCAGCTCCCAAAGCCAAGAAGTGGCTGTCATTCGACTCAGCGCACCACTGTGAGCTGCACGGTCATAATGCAGCAAGTTCGTATGTCGCTAACTGCACGCAGGCAAACTCAATGCCCACCGAGTCTCTGTCTATCCGCACGAGGAATGCTTTTAAAAACAACGAAATTATAACCTTTTGCCGTCCCCTAGCGGCCAATTTAGGGTGTTACGCCTTCACCTGCAACTTGCTCATCATGCATCCTGTACGAGCGCAAAAAGCGAATACATGAAACATGCTTCTTAAGCAAGGGACATTAATGCAGTTCGTGCAACATCATGTTCCCAACGCTTGCTGTCTCCCCATGGCGGCAGCGCCACGCTTTGAGTTTGCGAAAAGCGCGACGACAGTAGGTACAGCTTACCTGGTAACTCAAGGTTTGAGCCAGCCTAGTCCGACGCATTTTAACCGAAATTTGTGCTTAGACTCACTGTGTATTTGCTGAGCACTCCTTGCCGCCGGGATAGTGCTGGGGGCACGCAATGAGGTGATCACCCCCACGGAAATTGGGAACAACGCCTATCTCAAAAATGATTTTGGGTAATATATATAGGATTTTAGGCTACTTGAATGATGCTTGGGCATCCCTTTCCGGTTTCGCGAACGTCACAAAGCAGCCTGGAACCAGGCCCGTGCTCGCGCTCACCGCCGGTCGAGGGTGACCTTGCCCACCTCCTGCTATTGAAGGGCCAATTTACAGCCTATTCAGCAAATTGGCTCTAGAAATGCTTAATCGGCAAAATTTCGGTGTGTGCAAGGGCAACAATAACCGAGAACCAAGTGGTGGTCGTTTCGACCGTGGGGTCTATCGCCCCGGCAATAGGCTCTTCGTGGGCCAAAGCTTTCCGACCAAAGCGGGAAGACTAGCACCACTTTTCTCCCGAGTGACATCTGGCCTTAAGCTTCATATACGTTTTCAGTGATTTGAAGGAATTTCCACGGAGTGATGAGAAAATGTGCATTTCAACACCGTAGTCTTCCAAAGCTCCGTAAGGTTTGATCATGAGCGAGGCAGCAAGGAGGGAGAGGAGAAAGCCGCTGACCACCCGAACCTTCAAAGACAGGGATATTTCAGAGGTTTTGCTTCTGTTCCAGCCCTCTTTCCCCCCCCGCGGTTAGGGTTTCACTCCTCTTGCCGGAGACGCAACGCGGAACCGGCATGACCCACCAGGAGTAAAAGGCAACGAAACGTCGTGTCGAAGTCACACAAGATGTCAGAAAGGGGTGACGGTGGAGGTAGGTGGGACCCGCGATCAGGCCGCCGTCTTGGCTCGGAGGGTCGGGGAGAGTGGGGTGAGCGAAGGGGCGAGCGTAGAGAGGAGCGGTGGCATGGAGAGGGTCGAAGAGAAGGCGGCCGTCGAGGGAGCTGGCACGCTTCAGGACCTACTCGGCGAGGGGAGAGCAGGGGCCCAGGGCCAAGGGGAAGAGGCCGTGGATTTCGGCCCAGCCCTAGACAGCGGCCTTTGACCGAGAGCCTCGAACGCGCCCTGGAGCCCACAAGCCAAAGGCGAGGCCAAATATTATGCAATGCGTGGACAATGCGCCTAGAGGAGGGCCTGCAAGCTTGGGGATACCCACTGAGCATAAAGGAACGCGGAACTGAAAGGCCGGTGGGTGCCTGCGGCGCGCTTTGCCTTTGAATTTTCTCTCACCTCAGGACCCTTTCTAGCCAAACTACCAGTTGCGCAGGGCCTTTCTTGTGGCTTTGCAGGTAGAGGAGAGAAAAGAGCGCAGAAAGATCTTGGCACAACTGCTGAAGGCGCTTACTGGAATCCAGGAGCCCCCGGAACGCCAGAAGCCAAGAAAAATTGTCTCTCGAGGTGCTCAGCATTCGGAGCTACTCCGGTGGGTTATCGTCTATTCCGAACGCATACGGGAACTTATTCGTGATGAGCCAACACGAGAAGTCGCTGTACGTGACGGAGACGCCCCACTGAAGGTTTATACTGTTACTTTTGGAGAAGAGCGCGAGGTGGGTAGAGCCCTTGCAATGCAAACGTCGCTCCTGTGGGCCTACAAAGAGGCATCACTGGACGATTCCCAAGTTCCAGAGAGCAAACAATCCTTTGGGTTTTGAATATATGCTGCTTTATGCAGCTTACTGGAGCCAATTGGCGCTTTTACTTCGTTGCGGCCATGATGATTACCCTGGAGGCAGCGAACTACCAAAGGGCGTTGGGTCAATCTCAGTATATCAGACTGGACCCTCGTTCCCTTAAAACTGACATGGAACTCTACGGTGTTGATGCGACCCTAATCCAGAGCGAAAAAGGTAAGCACAGTTTACTGGGGGCTTGAAGCTAGTCGGAAGGCTGTGGTGAGCCGCCCTGGGGCTTGTTGCTGCAGTAACTTAGCGTACTTATTGCCTTCTACTTGCCCCTGACTTACCCCTACTTTCGCACGCTTGCATCGGCACACATTTGTAGGATCAAAAGGCCATATTTGGATCTTAAAGCAGAGCGTATGCTAGCATCCAGTGCAAGCGTGCTTCTTTTCTACATCCGTTTTAACTCCGCAGCCTGGTTGCTGAAGGTGAGCAGACACGACCGCAAGCTAGAGGCAGGCTTTCTAGAAGACCGCCTGCGGGAAATGGACTACCAGAGAGCCCAGCTTACATACAGGAACCGTCTCTGCGTCACGGTGCACAAGGGAAACATATACAGAATAATAGACATCACCGATACGACCGCCGATAGAGCAACGTTTGACAAAGGCGGAGCCACCATCACTGTAGCACAGTATTTCAAAGATGCCTACAACGAAAATGTGGAGGGTAAGCAGGTAATCATGGCAAAAGAGGCTCGCGGAGGTTCGAGGCTGTGCTATTTGCCTGTCAATCTCCTCAGAGTCATCGCGCAGGCACCACAGGTGAGGCCGCCTACAAAGCCTCCCCCAGACAGCCAGCAAACTGCCTCTGCTATCAACTACACGAATGCATCAACCCATGTGGAGAGCCTCACGGCACTTAAACGGGACTAGAAGACCAGGAGGGCACTAGGGACTCGATTTGGTTTGCGCGAAGACCGTCGAGGGGGGGAAGATATATGTGGTGCATGCTTGTTTCAGCCGGTTGAGGGATCGCGGGCAATGGTGAGACCTAAAAGTGCCCAAGAAACCCTCGTGGAGTGCACCGAGCTGGTAAAAGATATACTTCGCACACCAGCTGTGAAAGAGCAGATGGCAGAGCTTAAGGTGCACATTGGGGACAATGGCGGACTCCCCATTGATGTCCAAAAGGATGTAAGTGGTATGGTGTTTGCCGCGTGGCCGTTCTTTCTACGAATAAGGATCTTACCTAAACCTTTGCTTCGGACATATGGCAGCTGCCCTTAAGAACCACTAGAACCCTGCTGTGGGTGACTCACAGATCACAAGCCTGCGGAAGGTAATGGGTGAAGAGCAGCGCTATGGCGAGCCCAGGATTTCATGGGGTCCCGAAGGAAGAGAAGAACAGCAGGACACATTTGTAGAACTGACTCCTGATTTTCGCGCTCGGCTTTGCCAGCATCTTGTAAGACTTCGCATACAGCTTCCCGATGAACTGCGAGGGTTGGAGACTGCGAATGAAGGAGGCGTTTTACCAACGGTCACCGAGCATGACGGGTTGGGGAACCTTCTGTCTCCGATAGGTCGTTCCTGTCTGCCACTTCAATTCCCTTCTTTTCGAGATCCTGTGCACTGCTAATCGCAGGTACTGCGACACAAAGTGCCGCTTAGCAGCCACTGGATGCTTGTTGTCTGCACTGGGCGCAGAGAACACGGGAGCTCCAGGGCTGTGGAGTCTATCAAGAATACCATTGAGCTCACTCGACAAAGGTGATTGTAGGGACCTGTATCCCTTATAGCAAACGTGTCTGACTCAGCGGACAGAGTCTCTGTGCCGCAGGCACAAGCATTCCACAGTCCACCAACCGCGCTGGACGCATGCTGTTTTCGTCCAGCATACAGTATAGTTGTGCTTCTTTCAGCTCCTTTTGGGGGTAAAACAGACCGAGTAAGTTGCATGGGTTGGAGTGTTATGCACACGCAGAATTCGCCACAGGGGTCAACTGACTGTCGATATGGAAGCGCCGGCTTGCTGCGAGCATTTCATCCGAAGCGAAGCTGACTGGAAGAAGGGAAGAGTTGAGAGGACTAAGAGGAGCTTGCGAGATCTGTTCATAAAACAGAGACACGGCCTTCGAGGAGCTATTATTTTGCTCGCTTACGATTCAGATGACACGAACAACAGAGTGCGCGTGGCTGCAAAACAAGTAGGCCGCGCAAAGCCATTCGTGGCATGTTAGGATCTTCGGCCCTCGCTCGTAGATACCCCTAACAAGGTGCAGATATCGCATCAGGGCGGGAGACTACGACTTAATTTTGGCCCTGAAGCAGCCGCTTGATGCCTGTCAGGCGGGGTGGAGCGCATTTGCAGGTGTCCGTTCAACAAGACTTTCCAATACAATGCTGCAAACTTCAAACTCTGCAAGCCTTCAAGAGTAGACCCGAGGATAAGTCCATGAACATGTGGTGGAATGTCTATCTACAATTTCAAACGAAGATAACTGACGACTCTCTTCATGCGGGAGTTCCTTGGGTCGCGGATCAGCTGTTGGCGCCTATCAGGGAAGGTGTGCGACCGGTGAGTGCCGTCCAGCTCCATCACACACAGCACATTCACACAATGACGAAGCAGGCTGCTCATATCAAATGAGCCGAAGTATTCGTCAAGGCTGTGGCTACTGCGGGCGCTTGTGGGTCTTCAGCCACAAATTTCTGAGGTGGTGCGGGCTATTGGCATAGCGGTTAATTCCTTCGGGTAAGCATATCATTAAGGCCTTTTGCTGATTGCCGGCTAAACTAGCTGGACTAAGTATTGAAGAAGCGTTAACGCTGATTCATTGCAACCAGTGCACTTCGCTGACACGCTTTGCAGCACGTAGGAGCACTGAAACCTTGCAATATTTTGGGCAAAACCCCCTTTTCCATATCTTCTGTAGGGCGTGTGGTGCGAAGTGCAATCTACTCAGGCCCCCTAACGCGCGTTGCGGAGTCGTAGGCATTGTAGGGGGAAGAAATGTTGCTCACACTCAGTTCATGAGCCACATCGGAGCATCGGCTCCTACCAACTACCGCGCGGGAGTCATAAAGGACATGGCGAGGCACTTCAAGCTTTTTTGGGAGAAACTAACCTTTGAGGAGACAACAAAGCCGCATAAGCATGCACCTGCCCACATTCTTATATACAGGTCTGCTCCCAGCGGAAGTTCGCAGATAAAAGAGGTCCTGGCCCAAGAGGTAACAGCCATCAAAAGTGTCCTTGGCGCTGACCTTGGCAATTTCGAGTTCTCCCCAGAAACCAGTGAACTGACCATTGAACACCCCATGGCTACCGCCTTCCCCGATGCTGAATTTGCAGTTGTCCTGACAGTATGCTCTGTTGATGAGATGCGGAGATCTACTGGCAAGGCGGAAGAAGTCTCGCAGCATTCAAGGCCGAGACACGAAACCCTGACTTGTCAAGGGGCAACCATTGGATCGGACGGCCGACACATCCTAAAGTTCAAGCTGGAAGAAGGAACAGTGCCTCTGCTTCAAGCGATGGCCATACTAGTGTCAGAATTCGATGCTCCTGAGCCAGAAGCGTTCCAGGTGCTCAGGCCGCTCTACTTGTGGATGGAAGCGTTGCTCTTCATTCGCTTTGCAGATGCTGTCTTGACTTCATTTCAGCTTCAAAACGACCTTCATATGCGTCGCAGCAATAGCACCTACTCAGTTTTGCTTTTAATGGTTTTTCTGCCTGCAGCTTGAAGAGGGAGAAGATGGAAAAAGAATTACATTGCCAGAAGACCACCCGCTTCTGGTTTATGCAAAGTCTAATTCGAGGTGGCTCAAAAATATCGAGCTGCAGTTTACGACTACCGCCGATGGTCCACTTGGTGAGTTCACAGAGTCAGAATCCTCTGTCTTTGCAGCATCGTGCCTATCACTTACGAGCAGCAGCCTGTTGCATTTCGGGTTTGCAAATAGCTGGCGGCGCTCGACGGCATAGGTGTTCAAGCCCCCCGGAACAAACCTTTCTTTGCAGATGGATTTAAAGGAGTCATTGTTCCCGTGAATGGAGAAATTTACGCTGACATCAACGTTAGGGAAACTGCATCGAGCCCACGAACTGAATTGCGTGCGGGGGATACCATTTATTTAAGACAAGCTGCAATCAGCCAGTTGATTCAGGTACAGCTGGAAGCACCTCCACGTTTTCCTTCGGCAGCTGGAGAGGCCCCTGATAACTCTCGCCTTAGCAGTTCTTGTACAGAGCGGAATGTGCAAAGTATGCCCGAAAGACCTCCACACATGCATGAACTGGCTCCCATAACCTTGTGAACGTTACAGAAGGTCTTTATCAATGTTTTGGTGAATCCACATCGTCCCGCCAACCCAATGAAGTTTTTCATGAAGGGGAGGGAGGGTGTACAAGGACTCCCTGTGGGGGCTTACATCGACAGGTGGGTGCCACGCTTTCCAAGTTGCGAGAATAAAGGTTTATGACAGGCATTATCGTTACTTCACTGAGGCTGTAGCGGAACTTGGCCGAGCTGCGTTGACTTTGTAACGCACCTGGGAGGTTGCTGCGGCTCAGCGGACCTATCATTCCTGTGGCTCCAAATACAGAAATGCCTGAGGAAAAGTTTTTAATAGGAACAGCAGATCCCACGCGAGGCTCTCCTTCAGCATCCGAGTTCCACATTGCACAAAGTACGTGTGACAAATCCCGTTTTCAACTTTGTCAATGATAGCCAACAGAAACGGCGTTCTTGGGAGAGATTGCAGCGTCATTAGCTGCTAACCCGTTATGTGAAAGGGTGCGTTAGGCGTGGGTGCAATTGCAGACGAAAGCGACTGGTCTAAGCATTATCTGGCGGTGGTTTCTTACAAGCTTTGCCACATGTACTACAACTGGGCCGGTGAGCAGAGTTGGGCTCCTCCGCAATTCAGCGGAGTGCCGATGCACATTCGGCATTATTGCAATGCCTTGAGCATTTGAGTTGACAAAATAAACAAACATGCGTTGTTTTTATGTTTGCGTTGATGACGAAGGTACTGTCAAACACCCGCACGTACTGCAGATGGCCTTGGCAATCGTGCGACAACACTCTATCTACATTGCATCGGAGAGCGGGTTTGGACTGGAGTCTGAGTTTGCACCCGAAGAAGCACCCGAAGAAGAGCCTCCTCCAGAACGTCCAGTTTCTCCCGAACTGGGTGAGGAGCCCGAAATTCGCGAACGTGTTCAAAAGAGGAGGCAGGAAGTGGGGCAGGAGGCCTTTGCAGCCGGGACACGTGAACAGCGAGAAACGGCGGAAGATATTGAAGAACGGAATGCAGGCCTAGAAAACCTGAAAGAGCTCAAAGCAACTCTAGAAAATAAAGACAGCGTCCTCATGACCACCGCCTTTATGCTCTAGCGACAAGACAAGGGCTGAAAGGGCTGTTTGACTGCCAAGTAGGCAGCAGAAACCCTGCCTTGCGTACTGTTCTAATAATTCCTTGCGACGAGATACACGCATATCTGTTCCCTGGGCAAGAAATGCCAGGGATCAAGCAATATACCTGTAGTTTGCCTCAGATTACGCTTTCTTGTGGGGCATAGCTTCCTCTGGGTGTGTCGGCCACTGACGATGCCTAGCTGTTGCCCCTTTTTCAAGCGTCAGCTGCTCCGGGGGATTTGCAGTCAAGGCCCGCGTTCAGCTTTCCCTTGTGCATGCATTCATACATAGTCGCAGTTATATGCAGACATATAATACACTCGTACGCACACACATGCTTGTAGGCATTAATGCATGCATGCACCTCGTTAATTTCTGCTTGCTCACTCCACGAAGCACTCTCTTACGCCTTAAAAATAAGAGGAGTACCATCCAGATATCTTCCTTGCACTAAGGGCGCTGTCCAGGGAAGAAATGGAATTGGGGACAGTGAGGCATTGCTGCTATTCGCTAGAATTGCAACCCTCATAAAGAACCTTAACAGTCCCTATCTTTTAGTTCATAGCAGAAAGCTGCAATAAGGCCGCATGCTGCTTTGGGTTTATGCCACACCAGGCAGCATGTATTTACATTAGGAGGCGCCAAAAACTTTATTCAGTTTCTGCTAAAGTGCCAACTTCATTTTGAGGTGATCCCGTGCAACTTTCTAAACCCTAAACCCTAAACCCTAAACCCTAAACTCCACACCCTTCAAGCAGTGCCTCACAAGCCGCCTCTGAGTATATGAAAGACATAAAAATACGTCTTTCGATTTTCCTAGCAATAAAAGCACTATTTGCAAAACGATACATCGTCAGCCACAAAGTTGTTCCCTCCAGCAACCACCAGCGTTTGTTTCTGACATTCAGATTCTGCCTTAAAAACAGTAGGCGAATCGATTGAACAGGATGATTGCTGAGGATAATACATGCAGTAATCAAGTGCGTGGTATGTTGTACAAAGAGGTTTTAAATTACTATTCTAAATTAATTTACCCTTTTTCCCAGCTGATGAACAGCTGTTGTTCATGAATATGCACAGATCGCCAGCTCTAAATACAACAACTTTCATGAATAGATGCGCTACATAAACTACTACAACAAATCGAGAACGTAAGCGATCTATGATCACATTCATTCTATGAATATTATTATGATATGGATTCTACTTGTACGCATTAGAATATGTATTCTATGAAGCTTTCCAGCAGTCAACGTATGGAAACACGAACACACCCGAAACTTACGAAAACAACATAACAGAAATTATTTGCCTCAAAGGATGGCTTACTCGGGTTTTCTAGTACAATTTGCAGGTTTAAACAACAGCAAAAACAGGAAAATGGAGCAGCAGGAGATACATGTATAAAGAATCGATGGTGAGAGGAAGCTGTATGTTCCGGCCTCCTACGCCCTTCTAAACATGAAATACAGAATAATATATATAAATGCAAGTAAATAAGTTGAACATAGTAAGGATATCATTTGTATATTTAAAAGAAACGTATAAATACTACAAAATAAATCATGATTTCTTTTCAGGTTTCTACATTGCTAGATTACCGGAGGCTTTCTCGAACATGTCGGCGGCGGTCCAGTCCCTGTGGGGATTCGTGCATGCATGATTGTACATTTCTTTATTTTATTTAATTAATAATGCTAAATGCCACTATTTAAATATATTTTGACTCTAATAACCCTCATTGAACCCCATAACTAACACGTACTCCTTGGCGCCTCTCCGGTGCCCCACACCCGATTAGTTATGCAGCTCTAATCTCTACTCTTTCTCTTTTCTCTCTTTCAAGTCTTCTATTTTGTATTCTTATCATTCTTATTATTATTTATTTCGTTATATATTGAACACCGTAGGCCCATCCGGCCCTGAGAAGACGAATGCTCGCGGCAACAGATAAGATACTTCTTATTCTTGAATTGCTGCCTTTCCCTCGGCCTCTTCCCCCAAATCGCTTGTGTTAAATAGCACAAGCGAGATAGAGTGGGGACAAAAGACCAAAATGCAGCAGCAGCAGCAGCAGCTGCAGCAGCAGCAGCAGCAGCAACGCCACCCCGAGGCTGTCTTCAAGGAAGCTGTCGCAGCAGTACTGGCTCAGTGGTGAGTATATACATATATATATATATATATACATATATATATTGTAGACATACATACAAGAGCTGTACATACACCAT
>OY986949.1:2110808-2113308 GCA_963920595.1 Eimeria praecox
TGCTGCAGCAGCAGCAGCAGCAGCAGTTATGTGTACTGCAGTGATGCAAGCTGCAGCAGCAGATGCTGCTGCAGCTTATACAGCAACAGCAGCAGCAGCAACAGATGCTGCTGCTGCTGCTGAAGGGCCCTTTCTATGGCTATGCGCCAACCTACTGTCAATCAGAGTATTTAGCTCAGCAGCAGCAGCAGCAGCAGCAGCAGCAGCAGCAGCAACAGCAGCAGCAGCAGCAAAAGGGCTTCAACGCGCAATCTACGGCCCCTGTAAGTAGACAGACTACAGACATAGCTAGCTAGCTAGCAGCTAGCTAGCTAGCTAGCTAGCTAGCTAGCTAGCAGCAGGTTCCTAGGCAGCAGGAAGCAGCTGGCTAGCGAAGCAGCCCCAAGGCGCTACTGCTGCTGCAGCAGCAAAAAGAAGTTGCTACGATCTTCATCTACTGCTGCTGTTGCTGTTGCTGTTGCTGCTGCTGCTGCTGTTGCTGCTGCTGTTGCTGCTGCTGTTGCTGCTGCTGCTGCTTGTAGCAGCAAACCAGGAGGAGCACGAGTCAAAAAGCAGCAGCAGCAGCAGCAGCAACGCCAGCCTGTGCTGCTGCTGCTGCTGCTGCTGCTACTGCTGCAGCAGCAGCATCAAGGTGCGATCGATCGCTCTGAAGCTGCGCATAGAATCCGCAGCAAGAGCAGCAGCAGCAGCAACAGCAGCAGCAACAGCAGCAGCAACAGCAGCAGCTATTATCTGTTGCTCTATCTACAGCTCGATGGGTTTGATAGCAGATCCTGCTGGTGCTGCTGTTTCTGCATTTGCTGCTGCAGCATTTGCTGCAGCAGCACTTGCTGCAGCAGCACTTGCAGCAGCAGCAGCAGGAGCAGGAGCAGCAGATGTGGCTTGTCTTCCTATTCCTGATTCGTATAACGTAAACTCATAAGCAACAAGAGCATCAGCAGGTGCAGCAGCACCAGCAGCAACAAGACACATATCCTGCAGCAGCTGCCTAACTCTCGGCCCCCTAAACACCTGTAGACAGTGCAGCAGCAGCTGCTGCTGCATGCAATCTAAATCCTGTAGAGGAGAATGTTTGCTGTTGCTGCTGCTGCTGCTGCTGCTCCTCCTACTACTGCTGCTGCTACTGCTGCTGCTGCTGCTGCTGCTGCTGCTGCTGCTGCTGCTGAACCAAGCAGCAACAGCTAGCAGCAATGTATTATTATAATCTTCTATCCATCGAGAAAACAATTTCCACAAAACCCCAAGACATTCAACTCCCCATACACCTAAAGAGCTGAGTATAGCTGGCAGCAAATGCTGCAGCTGTCTCTCCATTATCTGCTGCTGCTGCTGCTGCTGCTGCTGTTGCTGCTGCTGCTGCTGCTGCTTCGGACAGCAGCAGCAGCAAATATGTAGATAATTTAGGCATTTCTTTGCTACCTCAGCATCATCACCAGATAATATATAAACACATAACAGCAGCGAATCTTCGTATGTCTTGCTATCAAAGAAGGAGATTGCAGCCTGCTGCTGCTGCTGCTGCTGCTGCTGCTGTTGCTGCTGCTGCTGCTGCTGCTGCTGTTGCTGCTGGCCTGAAGCAGAAGCAAAGGCAGATAGAAAATCTAGAAGAGGTACATACGCATCCATCATATCTTTAGGTAGATATCTACTGAGCTGCATATACACCTCAACTGCAGCAGCACCATCGTTACTAACACGACCCCACACTTGCTGCTGCAGCAGCGGGTTCGCTGCTGCTGTATGCAGTAAATCCGAAAACAGCACAACACAGCCTCCGCGTAATGCAACTGATGCTGCGGCATTCATTATATGCTGTCTCTGTTGCTGCTGCAGTTGCTGTAGCTGCTGCTGCTGCTGCTGCTGTTGCTGCTGCTGTTGTAGTTGCTGCTGCTGCTGCAGTTGTAGCTGCTGCTGCTGCTGCAGTTCTTGCAGCGTAGCAGCAGCAGCAGCAAGACACGACTCCGCCATAGCTATCACAGCTCCCCACATTTCTAAGCCTTCTTCTCTACAACCTAAAACAAACAGCAGCAATCTCAAACACCGAAGCGATCGAGCAAAGAGAGAGCTACCTGTCTCTTGCTGCTGCTGCTGCTGCTGCTGCTGCTGCTGCTGCTGTTGCTGCTGCTGCTGCTGTTGATAATGCTGATAGTAATACAACTCAGGCTTCTGCTGCTGCTGCTGTCTTGGTTTTAAATCAAATAATGCAGAGAAGGAGATAGGGCAGTCAGAGACACCAACAGATAAATATTGTGAGCTATGCAGCAGCAGATCTAATATTAGCTGCAGCAGCGGCAGCCACAGAGGTGTATTCTCTTCCTCCTGCTGCTGCTGCTGCTGCTGCTGCTGCTGCTGCTGCTGCTGCTGCTGCTGCTGCTGCTGCTGCTGCTGCTGCTGCTGTTGCTGCTGCTGCTGCTGCTGCTGCAGCAAAGAACACCCTCCACCGTGCTGCTGCAGAAATGCTTGCTGCTCTCTGGGGGAGCGCAGCAGCAGCAGCACAAGA
>OY986949.1:2123308-2125808 GCA_963920595.1 Eimeria praecox
CAGCAGCAGCAGCAGGTATGGCAGCAGCAGCAGCAGCAGTAGTAGTAGTAGTAGTAAGGCAGCAGCAGCAGTAAGTGCAGCAGCAGCAGCAGCAGCAGCAGGTATGGCAGCAGCAGCAGCAGCAGCAGGTATGGCAGCAGCAGCAGCAGCAGCAGGTATGGCAGCAGCAGCAGCAGCAGCAAGAACAAGAGATATGATAATAGACAAACATATACAAACAAGAAAGTAGATAAAATTAAACTCACGTATATAAACAAACATATATATATATATATATATATATATATATATATATATATATAGAGAGAGAGAGAGAGAGAGAGAGAGAGAGACAGAGAGGGAGACAGAGAGAGTAAGAACTAGATATAATTTATTTATATACATAATATATTTACTTATACATACATATATATATATATATATATATATATATATATATATATATATATATATATATATATATACCTTCTTGCTAGTGTCTCTACTTCTTTAATGGAGAGCATATCTGCTTTGTTGTATACATACAAACATTTTATATATTTTCTGTTCCCCTCAACTACATCAATAAATTCGTCTGTCTGATCGCACATACACACTAAAACACAATCTAGGGTTTAGGGTTTTCTAGGGTTTAGGGGTTTATAGGGTTTTCTAGGGTTTAGGGTTTAGGGTTTTATAGGGTTTTCTAGGGTTTAGGGTTTTATAGGGTTCTCTAGGGTTTAGGATTTTGGGTTTAGTAGGGTTTAGTAGGGTTTAGTAGGGTTTCTACTAGGGTTTATTAGGGTTTATTAGGGTTTATTACGGTTTTCTAGGGTTTAGGGTTTAAGGTTTATTAAGGTTTACTAGGGTTTATTAGGGTTTATTAGGGTTTATTCGGGTTTATTAGGGTTTATTAGGATTTTCTAGGGTTTAGGGTTTAAGGTTTATTAAGGTTTACTAGGGTTTATTAGGGTTTATTAGGGTTTATTCGGGTTTATTAGGGTTTATTAGGGTTTTCTAGGGTTTAGGGTTTAAGGTTTATTAAGGTTTATTAGGGTTTATTAGGGTTTATTAGGGTTTATTAGGGTTTATTAGGGTTTTCTAGGGTCTAGGATTTAGGGTTTAGTAGGGTTTATTAGGGTTTATTCGGGTTTATTAGGGTTTATTAGGGTTTTCTAGGGTTTAGGATTTAGGGTTTATTAAGGTTTATTAGGGTTTATTAGGGTTTAGGGTGTATTAGGGTTTATTAGGGTTTAGGGTTTAGGGTTTAGGGTGTGTGTACAGTGCAATCTTCTCTAACAACAACATCAGCGTTAAATATTCGATATTCGTGGAGTATTTGCTGTACTGCCTTCTGAGTTAGCTGCAGCAAAACCCTAAACCCTAAACCCTAAACCCTAAACCCTAAACCCTAAACCCTAAATGGCGTTGTCCCTAAACCCTAAACCCTAAATAGCACAGTCAGCCTGCGATGCAGCAAATGCAGAAAATGCAGCAGCAGCAGCAGCAGCAACAGCAGCAGCAGCAACAACAGCAGCAGCAACAACAGCAGCAGCAACAGCAGCAGCAGCAACAGCAGCAGCAGCAACAGCAGCAGCAGCAACAGCAGCAGCAGCAGGTTGACCTCTGTTTGGGGGACGATGAAGTTGATGGTGAGGCCTCCAGACTTCTTCTGCTTTAGAGTAACCTGAAAAACCCTAAACCCTAAACCCTAAACCCTAAACCCTAAACCACATAAACCCTAAACCCTAGACCCTAAACCCTCAAAACCCTAAACCCTGTAAACCCTAAACCCTAAATCCTAAATTCTTAATCCTAAACCCTAAAACCCTAAACCCTCGATGATAATAATAAACCCTAAACCCTCGGTGCTAGTAAACCCTAAACCCTAAACCCTAAACCCTCAACCCTAAAACCCTAAACCCTAAACCCTAGGATGTATCGGACGAACATTTGGGGGTTTTTTGTTTAATCGAATACCAACGGCCTCCAACTCGCTACACACAAATCATATTTAACACAAACACATACAACTGCAGCAGCAGCAGCAGCAGCAGCAGCAGCAGCAGCAGCAGCAGCAGCAGCAGCAGCAGCAGCAGCAGCAGCAGCAGCAGCAGCAGCAGCAGCAGCAGCAGCAGCAGCAGCAGCAGCAGCAGCAGCAGCAGCAACAGCAGCAAGCCAGCATCGGCAGCTGCAGCAAAACCCAGCTGCAGGACCGAAAGCAGCAGCAGCAGCAGCAGCAGCAGCAGCACTAAAACCAGCAACAACAGCAGCAAAAGCAGCAGCAGCAGCTGTGAAAGAAACAGCAGCAGCAGCAGCAACAGCAGCAGCAGCAACAGCAACAGCAGCAGCAGCAGCAACAGCAGCAACAGCAGCAGCAGCAGCAGTTTACTGTGTAAGAAGTTTTGTAAGAAGTTTTTGTTGCGTGTCGTCTTTGGTGCTGTCCAGAATCATTAACACTAAATCGCAGGAGTGAGCAACAGCTATCACCTGCAGCAGCAGCAGCAGCAGCAGCAGCAGC
>OY986949.1:2165808-2170808 GCA_963920595.1 Eimeria praecox
TATAGATAGAGAGGAAGCAAAGACTACAACTGTAGCTGTTGCTGCTGCTGCTGCTGCTGCAGATTGATGATGCTGCTGCAGAAGCTGCTGCTGCTGCTGCTGCTGCTGCTGATGGTGTACGTACACTGCAAGGAGGCGCTCGCTAAGGCAACGACAAACTCCACAGAAGCAAGAAATCAACAGAAGCAATCTTCCTCCTGTTGCTGCTGTTCTTGCTGCTGATACTGATACTGCTGCTGCTGCTGCTGCTGCTGCTGCTGCTGCTGCTGTTGCTGCTGCTGCTGGTGGCCTTAGTACGCCTCTAGGGATTAATACGAACACACGCAGCTGAGTGTAAACATCGAAGAATGACTAAATATATAAAAGAAACAAAAGAAAATAAATAAATATACTTATATTCAGATATTATACAGCCGCTCTCCCTCACCAGGTGTATGTACACCTCACTTCCCCTACAAATATTATCTGCAACAAGCCCCGGAGGTGTAGAGGAAGTATTTAGGGTGTATATTTTCTTTTTTTATTGTTTTAAACAAGTTTATTTTAGTTTTTTATATCTATTTAATACATAAAACATATATTTATACCCTCAAATCATCTGATGTTGCTTCGCTAGTATGTAGTAGTAAGCAGCGGCCTCGCGGTGTATGTACACCGCAGCTTTTGCTGTGTGCTGTGTGTCTCATGGTTGTAAGCTTCTTTGTTTGAATATAATATTTTTATATATATATTATTAATATAATACATTCAATGAATTTGAAAAAAGGAGGAGAGTTGTCGACACATAAAGAAGAAGGAAGCCAACATGCACATACACACAAATATATATTCTAGACAGATAGTAACTACACCGGAAAGCAGTAAACAACATGAAAGCGTAGAGTATATAAAACAAGAGGAGAGGAAGGCGGCTTAGAGAGGAAGGAGAGAAAGGGGGGGGGGGGGGGGGAAGTAGGTGTAGTAATATGTTAGAGGGTTAGGAAGATAGGGCTTAGTAAGAAAGCGTAAGCGGCTTCTCTCCTAGCTAGCATTGAGGTTTTCTATGCCGTACACACAGAGAAGCGACAGTAGGCCTGAGGTGTAGCTCTCAAGAAGAGGAGACGGGTTCTAAGGAGCTGCTGCTGCTGCTCTTCTTGCTGCTGCTGATACAGCAAGGCAGCAGCAACCTCCTCCTCCTGCTTTGCTGCATGCAACAACACTGTAGGGAAGTTGTGTTCTTAGTAAGAAATCTACACCATAGAAGAAATATTTGTAAGATACATAAACGATAGAACTACACTCTCCTTCAAGCATCTCAGGCTCTCGTATGTGTGGCTGCCCGCCATGAAAGGGAGGGAGCGAGGGAAGAAAGAAAGGAAGGGGGGGGGGGGGTGAGGAGGGGACAGAGAACCGTAGCTGAAGAGGGCTCTTCAACTATTTTCTCGAGACAGTGAAGATGTACATCTCATTTAGTCTTTCTGCTGCTGAGGCTGCTGCTGCTTCGTCCTTGCAAATTCTTTTTTGCTGTGAAGGTACTTTACGGAATGAAGATAAACATGTACTATCGATAACTTCAAAACAACTTCTCTCATTATGCTGTATTGCTGTATTGCTTGAGGGCTCGTTAATTGCTGCTGCCGCTACGTTGTTGAGCTGCTTAGGTACCTCGAAGCTCCTCAGAACAAGACAGCATCAGAATATCTTAAGAGAAAGCTGCAGCTGCTTCTTCACTTCACATTCTCGCCGAATACAAACATAGTAGCCAAGCATATAACTATCCTTTCCCCGTTGATGGGGCCCCTGCAATTATGATTAACCTGTCGCTGTAGCTGAGCATAGGCCCAAAGATATATATCTATATCTATACATCTCTCTCCCTCTTCTCTCTCTCTCTCTCTCTCTCTCTCTCTCTCTCTATATATATATATATATATATATATATATATATATATATATACTTGTACTATAGTTGTTGAGGGCGAGTATGAATCACAGTCTCTGAACCCCAGTCTTGTGATTGTCAAGAAAGCGTTTCAGAGGAGACACTTGAAAATATTTTGCTGAAGGATGTAAACGATCTCAGGTACTTTGTTTATTGGGGGCATCGAGAACTTGGGGCTTGCTGCAGCCACAAATGTAGATGCATGCATTTCTTTTTTATTTTTTTTCTTCTTCAGCAGCGTATTATCTCCCAACTTGTAACCAGGCCTTCAACGCCAACTTTCTTAGCAGTTCTTCTGCTTGCCTCTCGATTTCCTCTTCAAATTGCTTTGCTCCTTTCTATCTCCAAAACAAAATTGAGGATGTGTAGAGAATAAATGGAGGTGCGTGGGGTGTACAGGGAGTAGCTGTCCCCTGGATTACCATATATATATATATATATATATATATATATATATATATATATATATATATATATATATATATATATATTGATTATATCTAACAAACCTTCCTTTAACCTCCCTTACTATTGTTGTTCCTCGGGTGTAAACTTCATCGAATTTCCTTAGCTTTCTTTCTCCCCAAAGCTACCTCGAGGGACTGCATCAATTTCTCTCTCTCTCTTTTCTTGAAGTGTCTCTGCATGTCTGTCTCCCTTCCTCTCTTCTGTCTCCTTGAGACTGTGATTCTTTTCCTCATATCAAAGAGGGTGCAAAGATTGTTGCGAATGCGTCTTTGAGAGGAATATTAACACATAGCTATTGGCTGTACATACACTTCAACAGCGTCTTCTAGAGAGTATCTGAGGCCCCTCCACTAAGTCACCCGTAACATGTTCTAGGGTATATTTGGGGGTAAACCTTCTAAATATTGAAGGGATGAAGTCCCCTATCCTGTGAATATGGCTTCTATCTTAGTTGAATGTTCCTCTCATTTCTTTATGTTCATATTTTATTGTATTATTTATGTCTTTGGTGAAACATTGTTACGAGAGGCTGTACAGATTAGGAGACGATTATTTTAAAACTTCTCTCTATACCTTCAGATATCATATTCGCTTAACATCCTCTCTCAAGTATGTAGCGCTAGCAGCCCCTACCCACTAACACAATCTAAAGTAAGCATAAGCTTACCACCAAGCATATCTGTAGTAGATGTGGGGGTCACAGCGTTGCATGTTAGAGAGGGGCCAGCGTTTCCTCTGTTAGCCTGATTAACTCGTTTAAGGGTGTGGGGGGAGTGAAGCTCAAGTTTTTTTTATTTTTCTTCTGCCTGCAGACACGAATAATATACAATAGAAATGACTTCTTCCTTCTTATTTTCAGGTGTATACGAGTTTATACACCTGAAGATAGAACGTCTCCTCGCTGCAAAGAAGATAGATAGACCTCCTTTCAGTATTTTTCTCCGTCTTCTTGAGTAACGGATCTGCCGACTCCCGTTTGTTCTATTTACCTCCTTCTTGCAGGGGCTGGCCTTTTTGCATGCATGCATGCATGCATGCATGTATGCATGCATGCATGCATGTATGCATGCATGCATGCATGTATGCATGCATGCATTTGCTTTATAATTTTTTCGATTTTGGAATCCCTTTTCTCTTTGCTTTCTCACGGAGGGATATATAAAAAAAACTTATTTTGTCTGGAGGCCTAACACACCATTCTCTACACGATTCTAACCCTCTCTCCTCACAGCTCGTTCCCTACAGCTCAGCCATTACAAAGTGTTTCCTGCCGTAGGGTAACCCTTTAATGAAAGACATGTACAGAAACGCCAGATCTACCTCTGGGCTTTTGTTTACAAAGGATAGACACTACTTCTCGATGTATCGTTCTAACGCTAACTTCCTCCATTCAAATTTTTTTTGAAAACCCTCCTAGCCTAATCCCCTATTCCCCTCAGCATATCTACTTGTTGTTTGGGGGCTAATCCTGCGTTGAAGCGCATGGTGTAGAGCTTCCTTACTCTGATTTTGTTCTAGTAAAATTGAGCCCTGCCCTATATGTAGTCGCAATTTTAATGCAGCAATTAATTGTAGTGGAGAGGAAGCCAAGTGCTATAGGAGATCTTCGGGTTTATTTTAAAGAAAAACGTACACTTACAATAAAAGAAAGAGTTTTTCTTTGCCGTCACATCACAGTGTTTTTTATCTTTTCACGACTGGCGCATGCATGCATGCATGCATGCATGCATGCATGCATGCATGGGTGCATGCACTCTTCAGGATTTGTGTTTGCTGTAACGCCTCTGAGCTGAGTGGGCTCTTAATAATTCCTCTGCGACGAGGCCCTAAGCCCATGTTAACCTCCCTCCTTGAGCAAGCACCCTGATCTCCCTCCTTTGTTTAGTGTGAGAGCAGGGATGAATAGTTAACGAAGGCTTCAAGTAGAATATCAAAATATTATATTTGTTCGGAGCAGCATCTCCACAACCTTTCAGTGGTAAACACCGCTCAGGTGTATAGACAGCCTGTCTCGACAAAGCATGCAGAAGTACAAGCTCCTTCGATCTTAGCGTCGTAAGTTGTAATATAATTCAAGGATGTAAGTAGATAGTTAATTAAATCTACATAGTTAATAAATCTAACCCTTCCTCTATTTTCCCCTCTCCCTCCCCTTCCCCCCCAAATGCTTTTAATGCATAAGGGGCCTGAGGGCCGCCGAGGGGGCGGAGGCGTGGGGTGTCACGACAGGTGCAGCAGCTCAGCATATTACTCCTTCAGCTACAAGACAGCTGCAGATTCGGGTGTACGAACAGCCTCTTTGTATGCATGCACTGAAGCTGTAGACAGTCAAATTTAAACATGTCAGAGGCCCTCAGAAGCCAAACTGCATACAAGAAGAAATACAAAAGACAGAAGACAGAGCATGCATGAAGCATCAAGGCTTCGTGCAGCTGTACCTACATAGGACCCCCGGCAGCCTGCTATCTAAGAACAACCTCTCCTTAGAATTTTCTTATATGGGGTTACTGGCTGTCTCTCACGGAGACCCTCAGCTAAGATAAAGAAGTTGCTATAGTGCTAGGGCTTCTTCTTCTCTCCAACTTCAGCCTGCTGTCTCGGCCTCTAAGTG